>JAMYIC010000247.1:0-19551 GCA_024112705.1 Microcera coccophila | reverse complement strand
GGGGGGGGGGGGTGCCTCATGATGAAAGAAGATCAAACGCCCTCGCGAGCTGGCCTCTCACGGCTGCAACGGTAATTGCGGCGGCGCCACCACCTCGCTCGGTAGCCGTGGCATTAGCAGAGATTCACCGACCACGGCGGATCGGCGTTTAAGAAGACGCCGGACTTCGTCACACGCGACATACTTTGAGTACCGTCGGTAAGTTCTTGCGCCCTGGTTCCGTTCGCCAAGACGGACTTGAGAAGTAGTACGTCCAGACGGTGGGAAAACCATTGCATACCTGTGCTGTGGTCTATCCCAAAAGTCCGGTGAATCCACTAACAGCGAGCACAGATGAATGAGCAAGGTCCTAGGCTTGGTTAGATCTGACCTCGGCATGCTCGATATTATGGAGTTCCGTCGACTGTAGACGAAAGATGGGGGGGACGCCAAGGAACATATGACAGCGGCTCCTTGTCCCTGTGGCTCCAGCATTGATTGATAATGGAGACCAGCATCAGATCATCGACATGGCTCAACAACATCATGGTCATGTTATACTCAGGGCCGATGGGGCAGGGGACGAAGGTACCGGTATACCGGTAGCATATGCTTCCTCTCGGCTCTTTGGGATTGAACCTTAGCTCAATCGCGTACCGGTAGTCCTGACGTTCTGAGACATACCAACACCAACATCGACTGGGATTTCCTGTTCCGGTGGTTCCCTCGAATTCGCCCTCTTCGATTATTCCTCGACCGCAAACAGCATCAGCCCGCAACGTCGACACCATGGGCTCGCTCCCCCTTGATCCTGACTGGCCAGCCAGCCAGCTAGCTTGGGAGTCGTCAGCGACGTACTGCAATAATAAGGTGTGTCCCACAAGTCACATCGCTCGAATTCGGCTTTCCAGGCAAGGCCCACCCGCAAATGCCGTGACGCAGGCTTTTCAGAGGCTCTGGAAGCTCTGGTTCTCCCACCTTGCTTTAACTACCACCCACTACGTAGCACCGGCACCGACGCGCCTACACGCACAACGGCTCCCGTCCGCTATAACGACAGGGTTTACAGGCTACTGCCCCCCAGTGGATCAGATATCCATCCCGCCCATCCCGGTCCCCACCACTACCTCGCCTTTAGCGCCCCTGTGTGCCAGGCCGTTAGTGCTGGGAATAAGGTATTGATTGCCTGCCATGGTCGTGAGTACTCGCTATCGTGGGCCAGGGCATGGAAACATCCTCCTACTCCAGGATTCGCTGCGTCACGTCTCCGTTAAACCTCCCTCTGCCGACTCTAAATTCACTCCCTTTTGTCTTTTTCCATATATTCATCCTTCCTCCTCGAATTTGTATTTCTTCCTCTTTCTGAGCTTGGATTCTTGTGTCCTCGGCTCCACAGCTCTCACTCGCCTCCTACACGACTTGTATATCCTTGTTAAGGTCCAATATCGATTTTACTCAGACATATCAGACTCCCTTACCTCCGGGACGAGTTGCGTAACTGGAACTTGCCACGATGGGTATTGGTTCGTTCCTAGAGCCCCTCGTGGTGATAACACTACTCTTTGGCGGTTCATATTTCAACCGCAATAAGGACTTCGACCTCTGGCAATCAAGGCCGACGTGGGACAGCTACGAGAGCTACAAGCGCTCCGATGATGTGGGAAGAAAGCGCGAGTCTCAAGAGAGCTTGCTTTCAAGAAGTGGATGGAGTTCACCGACTTTGGGCGCTTATGAGATTCCCACACTTCGTCGCCGCAAGCTGCGGTGTTTGGGCTGCAAGAAGGTCATCTCAACACCTAATACCCTAGTCTTCAAGGATCGGTTCCTCAGCCGTGTCCTCCAGAAGCTCCCCTTCTTGGTCGAGGCTTGGTACTGGTTCCAGATTTACTGGGTATGCCAGGTTCCGCATCACCGTTCAGATATCGAGACTAACACATCCCTAGGTGTACCAAGTTGGTCGTGCCATCACTGCCTTGACACTCGTCGAAGGCACCGTTCATGTTGCTCGCAACCATGCTCTCCAGCTCATCCGCATTGAGCAGGCCCTTCACATTTTTATCGAAGTTCCCTTCCAACAATGGTTTCTTGCCCGCCCTATGATGCTCCACTGGATCAACCGCGTCTATTCATTCATCCACATTCCCGGAACCATCTTCTTCCTCGTCGTTCTCTACTACTTCACCACTACCCGCAAGCGCCGTGTCCTTTCCGGCCGCGTTCGTTCCGATAATGTTGGCGCCAGCCCTGGTTTGTACGAGGCTCGACGACGAACCATGGCCGTCTGCAACCTCCTTGCCTTCATCGTCTTCACCATATGGCCCTGCATGCCCCCGCGGCTCTTGAGCGATCCCAACTACAACGGGCCCGCTGCCGTCAAGGCCAAAAGCTTCGGATTCGTCGATACCGTTCACAGCGGAAGTGGTGAGAGCAGTGTCTGGACCACCAACAGGTTCTGTAACCAATATGGTATGTTGTCATAAACCCCATGTCTGCGATGATTTACGTTTGCTAACAAAATCTAAAGCTGCCATGCCGTCCCTCCACTTTGGATACTCCCTCCTCATCGGTATGACCATCGCTACCCTACCCATCGCTGGTGTCCGTCCTGGCTCGTGGAAACGTGCTATCATCGCCGTCCTTGGCCTCTCCTATCCCACGCTGATTCTCACGGCCATTGTTGCTACCGCAAACCATTTCGTTCTCGATGCCGTTGCCGGTGCCATTGTCTGCGGTGCTGCGTGGCACGGAAATGAAATTCTTCTCAACCTTCTCGTTCTTGAAGACTACTTCCTCTGGATCTGCCGTATACACAAGCCCGTCAACCACTGCGATCCCGAGTTCGCTGCCGAGCCCAAGCTCCAATCTGGCACTGGTCTTTTGATCGAGGAAGTTTAATTATTTTAATGCTATGAGACCACGAGCTCTGAATTAATTCACTTACAGGAATACCCCTATCGTTGAACGGAGTGGGTTGTTATCACTGTGTATTTTGAAGTAGTTTGATTATAAGAGCGTCATGATCGAAGAAGGGAGTATGCGCATTCGGTTGGGTATCCAGGGGGTTGGAACGTCAAATAGAATTTCTTCGTGTGGCGTATTCCTTCATTCATCAAATCACCGGGAATGCAACGATAGTAGAGATGCGCGGTTGATGAGAAGGCTGGTATAAAACAACCTCTCTTTTGAATACAGACAGCAGGCCAGTCTATGTTAATTTCTCTGTCATTAAATAGTATAATGCTTGCCTTCGAACAGTGTTTTGACCCGAACTACTAACCTCATAGATTCTCTGGTATTTGACAAGACGTCTACCCGTGATAACTCTCGACCGACCGATTTCTTGCGTTAGTATTCCTGTCATTCTCGGCTGAAAGTGAAACTGTGTCCGACGACAAACATATGACAACACTCTCGCTGCACCGAAATTGGTATCGTGCAAACAGTCGTTCAAAGTGCAATGTCTCTAGGAACCTCCGAGTTTTGCCAAGTTCTCCACAAACTGAAAACGCCGGGAGTGATTTTGGTGGAGGAAGGGTGATCTCATTCGATAACTAAAAGATCGATTCCACAGGTCCACATCGAGATCGTGCTTGGCTATTCTGCATTGGTTGCCACACTTCTAGAGGCATCGACCTCTTCAAAAATCAAGACCAGGAGACGACAGAGAACTCCAACGACGAAGGAGGGCGATAGTCTTGATGGGGAAAAGAGAATGAGAGTCTGGGTGTGTTCTTGCTGTCCTTTGAAATTTCAATAGCGTAATAGGTTCAGGTTTAATCAGTTGTTTACATTCCTAGATATGTCCCTTCACTATTTTAGTTTCATGATAAATCGAGAAGAAGCTATTTTCTCAAGCCCACAGCAGCTAAGAACAAAATCCAAGTGGTCCTAGCAGGGCTGACACCGGACATGTTGCAGGCCAATTTCTTGTATGCGTCCTCGGCCAGGACTTAAGCGTGTCTTATCAACTCAGACTCGAGTCGACAGCATCGGCCTAATCATATCAAACCCAGGATTTGCCGAGTCGTAAATCTTTACGTAGAACTCGTACATAAATCACTTTCAGGGTTATCTTTCGCTCATGAGAATCTTTGACAGTAATGAATAAGCCAATTAGGCGCTAATATGGAGCGATACCTCTATATAGTAAGATCTCTCTCAGTCTTGGCAACATTAGAATAATCTTAGACACAGTACTAGTTTTATAGGAGCAAAACTGGGATAAAACTAGGGTAAAATAACCCCTGTGAGACTGGTGGATCCCAGGCTTCCAACTCCATAGCCTTCCCGGTCATTAAAGAGCGATAGGGAACACTGTGCAAGCAAAGCGTCAAAAGAGCAGTGCAGGTGTCATTGCAGAGACAAATGAGATGAAAAATTAGCTATAGGTGGCTGACAAAAACATCAGTATTTGCATATTGTGAATGAAGCCATCTCTATAAGCAATGCCTCAGGTCGGTCTGCCCCGCCGCACCACCCGGTACTGATACCGCCTACTCCCGCGGAGACAATGGCGCTACACGGGTATTTCTACAGTCCCCTCCCAAGTCGGCCCCTCCACGCACGAGGTCCGCGTGGCGGGGTACGTCGTCATCTAGGTCTTGAAGTCAAGCTCACATGCCACATGCCTGGACAGGCGACCTCAACGTATCCCCCAACCACCAAAGAACAGCTTTTCGCAATTATTCACCCTCCCTTGCACAGCCCTTTCGCGAGAGCCTCCGCGCTCTCTTTGCGCAAACACCATAACACACCCTAGACCACCTTTCAATATGCCTTCCGAGTCCGATCCCAGCAGTGGCGTCGCGCCGCGGGCAACGTCTCCAACAGGGAGCTTCTACGCTCTTAGCGACGACGAAGAGGGCGACTATAACACCATAACCCATGCAGAATCGGGTCGAGGCGTGAAGCTACTATTTTCCAAGAGCAAGGTCGGTGTATCTCCGACGAGAGAGCAAGCGGCTTTGTGAGCACCCAGCTGATAGGATACCTGACCCTAGGTATACGTTCATCCTACGCCGTCAGCAAAGGACAACATTCCAGGTTATATCGCTCTTCTTCAGCAAAAAGGCCACCAAAATGAGCGGCCCTCTTCCTCTTCTTCCGCGGAGTCGGCATCAGTAGCATCGTCCGATCTTTTACTTGCGTGGGTTCCAGAGAGTTCGCTGGGTGATTCTGCCAGCATTTACGTCAAGGTTGATCTTTGTGATGGAGACTCTCCCCCCAAACAATCATACTTGGTACCTCCGCCTCCTACGGTTACGAGCCATCCTGGATCGGTCGGGGGTTACTCCTTCGCCATCCCTGTCAGCGCTGTGTACTCGCTTCTCGTCAGGCCGCCCAGTCTTGGATGGTGGTATGGTTCCGTCATCATCAACTCCCGAGCTGGTGATAGCTTTCCCGCCCTCTTCTTCCACGATAATGAGTGTCAGAGTACGATTCTGCAGAAAAAGAAGATTGCCCGAGACACATTTGATCCGTTTGGAGAGGGCGGCCAGATGTTCTGGGGTGGCGACGAGGCTGTACGATGGCTGAGGCGATACGTCAAGATAGAGAGGTCGGTTGCCGAACCGAACATTTATTTAATCGAACCGACCAAGGAAGATAGTGAAGCTTTCGGCTCGAAGCTAACTTCCAGTGCGACGCAGATCGGTGGACAGGATAGCTCTATAGGTCGGACAGGCGCTGGTGGGGGACCAAGCCGGCCAGACGCCCAGATGGATCCCTTTGTCAAGTTGATCAAAGAGACTGGGTGGAATATCATGGAAAAGTTTAGTAAAGTCACCACCTTTACAAGGAGAGCCGCTCAGGACTTGGTCGAGAGCCCAAACGTTCCCCCGCAAGTTCGGCGACTGCTCAAAAATCCAGAGGTTCAAACCTTACAGGATGAGTTTGACAGTGCCAGAATATACCTCGCCAGATGGGCCATGGGAATTCAGGAACAGAGCGATCGGGAACGAAGGCAGCGAATCTGGACTGCCAGTGATGTGATGGAGCTTGAGGATACGGACGTGGGAGAATTTGAGCTCCTACAAGGCTCCAGTGCCCTATCGCTGGAGGAACGAAGAAAAAAGGTCGCGGCGAAAGAGTGGGCTACCTTCTTCGACCCTCAAACGGGACGACTATCAGTAACCATTGACGAGGTGAAGGAACGTGTCTTCCATGGTGGTCTCGATGCGGATGACGGTGTTAGAAAGGAGGCATGGCTATTCTTGTTGGGAGTTTACGAGTGGTACAGCACTGCGGATGAGCGAAAGGCTCAAATTGCTTCACTTCGAGACCACTACTACAAGCTCAAAAGTTCATGGTGGGAGCGGCTCGATGGTGAGGGAGGAGAAGGCGAGACGGGAGAATGGTGGCGCGAACAAAAGGGGCGTATCGGTATGTTGCAACTCGACCCCTTTCTAGCGCCAATGCTGACCCGCCTCCCAGAAAAAGACGTTCACCGAACGGATCGAAACGTTCCAATCTTCCAAGGGGAGGATATTCCTCATCCCGATCCCAGCTCACCCTTCGCTGAGGTGGGCACCAATGTGCATCTGGAGCAGATGAAGGAGATGCTCTTGACATACAATGAGTACAACAAGGATCTCGGCTATGTTCAAGGAATGTCCGATCTGCTTGCTCCCATCTATGCCGTTATCCAGGACGATGCCATTGCCTTCTGGGCTTTTCAGAAGTTCATGGACCGGATGGAGCGCAACTTTCTGCGAGATCAGTCTGGCATGCGCAGCCAGCTTCTAACGCTTGACCAACTCGTTCAGTTCATGGATCCCAAGCTATGGAACCATCTCCAGAAAGCAGACAGCACAAACTTCTTCTTCTTCTTCCGCATGATACTGGTATGGTACAAGCGCGAGTTCGAGTGGATGGACGTGTTGAGACTCTGGGAGGGTTTGTGGACGGATTATCTAAGTGCAAATTTCCACGTGTTTATTGCTCTTGCAATTCTAGAGAAGCACCGGGATGTCATCATGACACATCTGCAGCATTTTGATGAAGTGCTCAAGTACAGTACGTGCAAATATCTTCCGAGTTTTAAAAAACAGCTTAGCTAACTCGTGACAGTCAACGAGCTCTCAAACACCATCGATCTCGAGTCGACACTGATTCGCGCAGAGGTCTTGTTTAAGCGATTCCAGAGACTCGTCGACGCAGTTGACAAGAAGGGAAACTTCCCAAAACCCCGTCTTCAAGCCCCGGACGCCCCTGAATCGTCCAAGAACGATAAAAAGACGCTTGACAATAAGGGCAAGAATCCCGAGCCCGAGCCCGAGCAACCGAAAGTCATCACTCCCGAACTGCGAAAGCTGTTAAGCAGGGATGTCGAGGTGCTCCCACGGAAAACGGTGGCGCAGAAGGGTGATGGGATGCCGGGTAAGTGATGAGCGCATCGCGAGGCTTGTGCAGTGATGTTTTGGAAGGTTGTACTTGTAATAATGGCGTTCAGGCTGGGTGGGACGTTGTCTTGTCTGAATAAGCCGGTAGTGTAGGGTGTAAGAGGATGACTTTTCCTCACGAACAAGGATCTCTTCATGACAATGTGCCTTGGGTCTCTGTGAGGTATTTTTCATGAATGGATTATCAACAGAATAAGATTATTAGTTCGGGTATACGCCGTCCTATAAAATGAAAGCAACGCCTCAAATAACAGCCATGTATAAACAACTCCCCCTCCAGCTCTACAAGACCAAAGTCATTCTCATTCTCGTATCAACCCTCTCATCTATAACCTTTCGGCCCACTAGGCAAGCCCTGCCTTCTCGGCATGCCCCCTCTTCCTCCACCTCCACCACTAAAGTCATCGCCAGCTTGCCAGGAGGGATTCGATGCCATGTATGGTCTCTCACTCCCTCCACTTCCCGTGTTACTGCCATCGTAAAGCCCTCCCGGCGCGAACCGATCTTCGTAGTTCCCTCCGCCTCCGCCTCCCGATGGAGCAGGAGGCTGGAACGGGCCCTGGCCTCCAGAAGTCTGTTGCGACGGACTCGTCGTCCGCGATCCGCCCCATAGGCGCTGCCTCAACCGGTCCTGCGCAGATCCTCCGCCGCCGCCGCCACCACCAGCAGAAGGCGTAGGGGGCGCCTCAGTCCTCCCAAACGAATTGCTCTGATAACTCCCCGGCCGCTGACTCGGCAGCGGCCTCCTACCTCCATCACCACCAGGCTGTAGACTCGCCGGCGTCCTGCCAGCCCTCAAGCTCTGCGGCTGCGGTGGCGGCTGCTGCTGCGCCGGCGCATCCCACAGACTACTCAGGCCTCCACCGCCGGGCTGCTGCTGTCCCATGCCTCCATACCGAGCGCCGACCTGCGGGTTTACGAGCATGGGCTGTGGTGCGGGAGCGGGAGCCTTCGGGTCGACGGGGAGCCATGGAGGGAAGGGACGGCCCTTTTCGGTATAGTAGTTGCGGAGGACACGGCAGACGTGGGTGTCGTCGTCGGTGTCGCCGTCGGACTCGTTAGGGAGGAGACGGGATTGGAGGGAGGAGATCTGGGACGAGGTTTTGGTGAGGAGGTTGGAGTACCAGGATGTCATGGTGATTGTCTCCTCTGGATGTTCGAACGAGGACGTGCGATTGAGGATACGGTGCTGGGTCTTCGTCGGGTGGTGTTGTAGCTGGATCGCGATGCGGGGTCTGGGTCTGGGGAGATGACTCGGGGGTTGGAGTTTAGAGCCCGATGGTGGCGGTCGTTAGCCCTTGAAGCTTCGCTGTTTGCGCCTGCGTTCGTTCAATGGTGGCAATGCGATGTTCTGAATGTTGGAGGTGTTGTGTGTCGCAGGAACAAGAAATCAGAAACAGACGTTGTTTCAGCACGGGGATATGAGGATGCAAGTAAAGAGACAGCGACGTGAGTGGGTAGTCTTGTAGTAGATTGGTTTCACAACTGCCTTACTCCAGCTCAAGTCCTACAGGGTAGGCAGCAAGGACTCGAGGTGGAGCAGCCTCCAGTTAGGACGGCGAAGCATTCATAGGTTCCCAAAGAAAGCAAAAGCATATTATTTTATCCCCGTACGCCAACACTACGCTAATGGCAATGCGTGATCGAAGCAAATCGCATACTATGTCGAGTCATCATTGGCGAAATCTAATCTCCAACTAGCGCTTCAACCCTATCGTCGCATCCGAAGCAATACCGCCATTAAAGCTAGGCGATCACCATGTAAGATCGTTGGTCAGCGTCAGCTTGTCCTTCTCCTCCTGCCTGGGCTTCTTGTTCTTCATCTTGATGGCGCGCCCACGCTTTCGCTTGTTGCCGGCCTTCTCGGTCTCAGACTCTTCACTGTCCTCCTCATCGACGTCTTCCTCGTCGTCCTCGCTGTCAAGCCAGTCCTCAAGATCGGCGAGCTCTTCCTCGCTCTCGTCGAGGTCGGAGACATACTCGACTACCTTCTCAAGATCTTCTTCCTCGTCATCGCTATCCCACTCAGCCTCTTCATTGTCCTCAGTGAGACCCTTGTCCAAGTCCTTGTCTCTCTGACCCTCACCCTCGCGCTCCATGGCATTCAGGACCTTCTTCCAAATATCCTCGCTGACGTTGAGTGGCTGGTCACCATAGGCACCCTGTCTCAACCGCTCCACTAGTTCACGCTCAATTGTCCGTTCAAGCTTGGCCGCCGCCTCAGCCTTTCGCTCTCTCGTCTCCTCACGACGCTTGATCTTGGGCGCCATCTTGGGGACCAGCTTCTCACCCAGGCGTTCCTCCTCGGCTGCAATCCTGCGCATACGAATCTGCACCTGCGTTAAGCGGGTGAGCCTCTGCTTGCACTTGTGAATGAGGAACTTTGGCCAGTATATCAGCCGTGAGTCGATCTGTTCGAGAGCCTTAGTGTAGTTGTTAGAAAGCTTGATACGCTCCCACATCTTGGACGGCAAGTGAGCTCGCTCAATCGTCTTGATGTAGAGGTAGAGCGTCTGCTTCGTGGGATGTTGGCGAACAGTGGCATAGCGAGAGTTGGCCAGCGGACATGATTGCCGGGTGCAGAGGCCAGTGACATTGTACTCATTTCTGCAGAAGTTGTTGCCCTTCTCCGTCCTGAAAAGTCTCTGTTAGCATACTGGGAGTGTTTCATGCCTTGCCTCTCTGTAGCGACATGGCGTAGCGGTGATACCTACTTGAGCTTGAAGGAGCAAAACTGCTGGTTGATGATCTGCCAGATAATCTCATCGGACGACATCTTAGCAAGGTGTTAGGCCTTGATCGTGACCGCCTTCAACTTCAATTAATTTAGAAGAAGATGTCAGTTTCGTAGGAAAGAAAAGGCACTCTTCAAGCCTCGACCTTGCAAAAGAATAGGCGGATTGGCAGCGGGGCCTTTTTGGTTGGAAAACTCGAACTTTTTTTCTGCCCTTCGCTGGAGCGGGAAGACGCTCGGGCCACCACACCAACCTCCAATCCTGGCGGCTCTGATTACTCACCGCCTTCCGCTTCGAAGAAGCTTCGACTCGGAGCTTTCGGGGCACTATTTATCCGGCATCGACAGCTCATTGCTGCGCGGCTAAGTCTATCCAGAATGGCGTAGTGCCTTGCTTGAATCGGGGCCGCGACAGCATCGCCATCAGCCTCATCTCAATCTAATTTCACGACCATCTCGTTCCCTTGCGCTTCGCTTCGCTTCCTCTCGATCCAGCTCCTTTCACGTCAATACTTTCGCGACTTCTTCAGACAGCTCTCTCTCTCCCCCGGCGGGGGCTAATATACAACCTTCGACCAACACTAACCCCGTCCATCGCCCACCATGCCGTCCGCCGGTATCAAAACCATCATCGCTCTCTCCTTCGTGCTCGCCGTCGGCTTCCTTCTCGTTATACTTTCGTGCGCTCTCTGGAAGGTTTACTATCCACTCCTGGTTGTTGCGACCTACGTGATCGCTCCTATCCCCAACTGGATTTGCCGTCGCTGTGCCAACCCAGATGACTTCGTGGAGAGCTCGGGCGCTGCGGTGTTGGATCTGGGGAGGTTCTTCACTGGGTTCTTTGTGGTAATGGGAATCGGTATGTTTGAGCTTTCCGTACCTACGGAGATATAGACTCCATGCTGACTGCTGTGATCCAGCCCTTCCCGTTGTCCTCGCGCATTCCGACCTTATCAAGATTGAAGCTATGATCATGTCCATAGTGGGCGGTCTACTGATTTATGGAACCATTATTAGTTTCAGCATGTTCTTCCACGAAGACCAGGAATTCTAGACTTCCAAACCAGCTACCGACTTGTCCCATCGATGGGAGAGAACTGACGAGAAGGGAAGAGAGAAGGAGAGAAAGAGACAGAGAATCGCGATATTATCAAACGGTGTACAACGGCTGTACGATTTTGAGGACGGGAGTCATTGGGGCATTGTCATTGAGCGGTTGCTTTTATGTCAAGACTCGGGTTTTCGGGTGTGCCGTTAATGGTAACAGATCTTGTCTATCATCGTCTCTACGTTTCTATTTCTATTGTTGAATCCTAAACTCCGACGATGTGTACGTTGAGGTACCGGTACTATGTCTCCTAATCCCGCTCCCAAAGTCATAATCAATACCAATGCTGATGCAATGAACACAATCAAATGTTCTGACCCTTTTCTTTGGAGTCCCTTACTTGCCTCTCCTCCATCCTCTATCCCAGCTCCTCCTCTTAATTGTCGATATCGTCAATCTTGAATTATGCCATATCCTTGAAAACTCCCAGAGGGCCCGAGAGCTTTGTAAACATCTCCTCCCTTTCTCCCTCTGGCGTACTCAGGATGGTCACGGCACCTCCCGCTCCGATGCGCCACACCTCCTGTGGCTCTGGGTCTATCTCCGTCGTGAACACTTCGTCATCCCACCGGAACATAGTCCTGATCGTGACACTCCAGTCCCCGTTCCCTGTGATGTCCATGTAGCCCACCACTCCCGAGTACATGCTTCGCTCTTGGCGCCGTTCAATCCTCTGCAAGATCTCACAACTTCGTTTCTTGGGTGCTCCCGTCATACTGCCAGGAGGGAGCGAAACGGCCAGCGCATCAAAGCCGGTGTATGGCCAACGGTCGTTGACTGGGAGTTGTCCGTTCACGACTGTGATCATCTGGAATACCGTCGCATACTCCTCCACCTTCATCAAATCGGGAACTGTCACATTGCCCGCTCCACATATTCCGTGCAGATCGTGGCGAACCAAATCAACAATCATTAGATTCTCAGCCTCCTCCTTCGGCACGTGTAAGATCTGCTCAGCCTGAGCTAGAGTCGAAATGGCCGCGGACTTGCGAACGGTGCCCTTCATCGGTCGCATGGAACACAACCCCTGACTGTCATGGCTCAAGAATCGCTCGGGAGAGCTGCTGAGAAGGGTCGCGCCCCCAAGCCTAATGAACGAACCAAACGGGGCGGGTTGTCTCCTCCGTAGTTCTTGGAAGATGCTCCATGGACTACCTCTGTCCGATTTTCGACGTTTTACTTGGGGCCTCGTCATGATCGTCTGATCCGTAAGGCACAACTCGTAGGATTGCCCTGCAGCGATTTCGTCTTGACAAACACGGACCTGTTGTTCGTAAACTTCGGGTGAAGGTGGTTTGATATACAGTCCGTTGTCGATATCTTGAACATCATGTTCCATTGATGTGGCCGGCCGGTTGTTCTTGAGGGGATTCTCCGTATTGTTGTATTGCATTCGTAGCTGAGACGTTCTGATCGCCTTCGATGCAGCCTCGATCCAGGTATGATTCTCATCGCCCGGAGCCTCTAGATCTTGAACATAGATGATCCCAGCAATATGATCGAGCACTATGCTCTTGCGCACCCAAGCCAAACAGATATCTGGGCGTTTATGACCTCTTTGCTCGGGAACCAATTTCGAATCAATGCCGTGTAAACCCATCTCGTACGTGACGAAGCCCATGAACCCGCCTTTGAAAGGGCTTAACCTGCCTGGCTCCTCCTTTTTTCGACGCTGCGCCCAGAACTCAGACAAAACCTCCCAAGCGGAAAGACGTCCTCCCGGGCTTTCAAGGCTGATTCTCTCGGAAATTTCAGGAGCATCTTCATTTCGGGGCAGGCGAACTGTGACATGGTCATCTGTTGCATGATACTCGAATCTTAGGGCTTTGTGGACGTCGACCGCGACAATGGAATGCTGTGCTAATGGGTCGCCGACCCTCGTGCTCGAAGCGTCGAGAATAATGGACTCGTCATCTCCCAATCCCAGCGCCTCAACAACCTCTGGGACACCAAAGCCTTTCGCCAATGGTATTTCTTGGTAATTGTATCGGTAGTCTCTGAGATGCATCCGGAGAACATTGCTGGGATCATCTAGTCGTACGCTAGGCCGCCACCATTTATCAAGTAGAGCATTGTCTGAAGTGTTAGAAAGGCGCGCGCTTAGGGATGCAAGGTGATTATCCGGATGAAGGCAATGCTCTCGGGATAGACTATCTTGCTTCGTAAGATAGTGTTGTTGCCTTCTCCTATGGTTCTCCTTGTTCCATCGGAGAGCGGCTTGAAACCAGTTACTCAGCACTGCATGAGCCGTCGGGTCCGTACAGACCGACTCGGGATGGTACTGGAGCCCCCAGAACGGTTTCCTAGCATGCTTGACTCCCATCAAGACCCTCTCCTCACTCCCGTCTTCTCGCCTCTCCGTAGTCCAAGCGAGAGGAACCAGGTTGGGGCAAGTGGGCGTTGGCATCCACCGATCAACACCTTTCCATTCCTCCGAAGTGTAAGCTTCTTGGCCAATATCCGCACACAGGCTATGATAGAGGGTTGCCGTAAAAGGGGGGACCTGATCGAAGATATTGGGGATAATGTGCTGATGCTCAATGTCTCTCACCATCCCATGCAACCCTCTCTTCAGCCTCCTAATCTTGCCCCCATGATGAGCGACTAGACTTTGAAAGCCTAGACAGATTCCTAGAACAGGGACAGTTGGCTCAAGCTCCCAGATGAAGGAAAATATGCCAACGTCCTTGGAATTGAGCGGTGTGCCGGGCCCTGGACCGCAAACTATAGCGTCATAGGAATGGAGCACGTTGGCAACTGACGATTCTTCTCCAATGCTTCCATGCGGGCTGGTCAAGTCGATCCGCACTATATCGACGTTCGCACCCAGGACATTTTCGAGAAGTGCGACGATGTTGTTGCTGAAGGAGTCATAGGCGTCGATAAAAAGAATTCGGGGTGGCAAATCCTTTTCCCTCAAAGTCTGGCCCACACGCGCCATCTCTGCTGGAATCCACCTCGGGAGTTGGAACAGAGGTTAGGATCGAGGCAGGGATAGAGATCGGGATCAAGATAGTATTAGAAATTGGGTTAAGGCCTGGAGATAGTCTCGTAAAAAGAAAATGTCGATGAGATTGTCCCGACATGCCGAGGAAAGCCGCCCGGTCCCTCTGCCAATCCCTGAAGCCTATCTGGGGAATTAAGCTTCTTGGATCGATGGGTGTTGGCCAAGAGTCCAATGAGAGGACGCACTAATTGACAAGGGAGTCGAGATGGTTCCTCGTTGCTCCAACTGGCCGACCCTCATTGAGAGCTGGTAGAGGTTGGGCGTGTGCATGTCCATCTGTGAGATGAGTCTCGGTGGCGATGCGATGGATAGCTGATAGTTTCTGTCTCCATCAACACTCATTCATACTTGAAGGCAAGGCAATCAAACGATTTATGGGACCGCCGAATCCATAGAGCAAATTTGGATTTGAACCAGGGTTGAATGTGGCGGGAAAACGGCTACGTTGCAGATTACATCATCCAACTGGCCATGGAGTACGTCCAACGTCGAAAATGGTATGCAGTGGATGCTGACTAATAGACGGACCGTACAGAAGCCTCGACAGGCCAATCGAGGAGGGATATGTCTCAGTATCGAGACTACACAATTCTCATCATTTTCCTGCGAAATCAAGTGTGAATCATGTGTGTACATCATGGCCACCGTGACCTTGCGCATGAGTGGCCAAGATACGTCAAATAGACGACTCTAAGTAGATATGTACGTTTGTCAAAATTATACAAAACAGCTCCCACCTCTATCCACGATCTCTCACCGTCAGCATACACGGTTGCCTGGAATGCCATACGCGTCTCTCTTTGACGCCCAACGCTGTGTCCACCATGGTTTCGGTTTCGGTTCCGGATTGTTGTCGTTCGTGCGCCTTTTGCCTATCATCGGCATCTTCCCACACTTGGACCTCTTCCACCGAGGCCGTGATCTCGAACTCGCCCCTGCAAAGGGCCGTCATTCCGATGATGACGTCCGCACTGCTATTGCCTTCCAACACGGGAATGAGTTGTTGCAGCGTTCCATTCCAGGCGAACTTCCTTGTAAACTCGAGGGCAACATTGGCAGGCCGATGGCAAAGTGCAGGTATGACTCGAACGAGAGGGTATACCGGTCTAGTTGTGTAATTTGTGACGCTGATTTTGAGTTGCATAAACTCATCCACATAGGCCACGTCTTTTTCCATCCCGGCATAGCCATTGCTATCCCGCACAGAAATGTCGATTCCGACCTCGTCGACCTTGATCGCCTCAATCATGCGCGGCGTCAGTCTAATAGTCCGTAGCTCAATGGCTCCATTCCGTTTCGGCAACGTCGTCGTCCGCCACGTAGCTCTGAGACAATCGAGCATCCTTTCTCGGTACCAGAATGCTTCTCGGTTGGTCCGTTCCGTTTCAGGAGAGATCTTGCTGGTGCTGACCACGAATTGCCTGTTTCGAGTCGGGTTTAGTGTTGGAATAGTTGCGTGAGGGTCCTCAAGATAGACTCGTTTGATCGGCATAACCACACGGCTCGTGTTTCCAGGAAGAATATCCTCTTCCAACGCCAAGCCGTCATCGTTTTCTATGCGAATTGCGACCTGGCTCGGCCAAGCATTGCGTAAATCCATAGCTAGGAGACAGTAGTCATTGGGCTTCGCCATTATAGTGCTGCCTAAGCGCTCCCAGACGGGCTGCGGAAACTCGCCGTAAACGGGTAGCGCTTCAATTCGAGCCACCTCTATACTGGCATTGACCGTGACGGTTAAATCCACGGATACCTGTCGTGTATAGAACTGCTCTATGATGTCCTCTTGAGGGCAGCCCAGGTGGGTGTAATCGACTTGAATAGATGCGTTTGTCAACCCCGGCTTGCCGAGTATTTCGAATTCAAACGTCGCTTCTCCTCCTGGGGCAATGTTGCGTCCTTGCTGGCTTTTCGGTAGTCGTAAAGCCTGCTTCTTCATCAAAATGAGTTCGTACTCATATAACTCTGCCGGTGTTGCATCCCGGTTTTTGAGGGCTGTCTGGAGCGGTTCCTGTGTGGAGTCTTTGAATGAGAACAACATAAAGTCTACAGGCGTCGTGGATCGGTTTTGGAGCGTAACAGTAAAGACTTGTCGCTCGCCCTCCAGAATCATAAGTGACGATTGCGCAAGGCTTGTCGACTTGACCACCACCAGAGGTTGTGGCTGGATAACGGTCAAGCTTAACGACGCTGTTTCCAGGGCTCGGCCGGTGGGCTTTGTCGGGGTTAAAATACTCTCTTGGAGAGCCGCCGACCCCTTTGCCTTCGTCTTCATCTCTCTTGACGGAGTCCACGGCGCTGCGAATATTGGGAACCGCCTCTCCCTACAACCTCGAACCTTGATTATCGCTCCGGTAACCTTGACTGTTCCGGGCTCCTTTGGACGCCCTCGGAGTCTAAGAACCTGAGTTCGATATGGTCCAATGATGGTGCTCTCAGATATCGCCTCGAATTCTATACCCTCAGCATGTAGTCGAATATTTTCAACATCCACTTCGACATCGTATGGATTCTGCAGTGTGATTTTGAATGTCGCCAACTCGCCGGCTACCAGATTCTGGTTGACGGTTTCATCGGCTTGCTTTAGAAACGGGTTGTAGATAAATGGATTAACGTCTTGTGAAGCGCGGCTCGCTGTCGCGCCGGGCAAGACACTTTTAGCATGAGGGATCGGAGTTCTCGTACTTGACAACGGCTCGAATTTGATATCCCGAACCAGGAATTCATCCCAGTACTCGGCCGCTAAGTTCGACAGGCCGAGCTTACGAACTAGATTTGACGTTCGCGAGACGTTTGTCACCAGCCGCACTTGCTCATCGCGGTGGATTAGTGGTGAGGCATCCTCACGGCGTGGTCCAGGAGCCACCCCAGATCCCGCGGTACGTAACAGATCGCTAGAGAACTTGAGGACTCCATTAAAATCCGGTAAGGCCTCGGAGAAGTTGATGCATGCTCGTAGAATGTTGAGCTTGATATCTTGAAAGCCAAAGAATCTTGCTGAGGATTGGCCATTGATTCTAGCGATAACCGCCTCGTCAGAATCATCAGCCACTGCTTCAAGGTCAGCCGACGCCTTCCTAGCCAGATCAAAACCAACAATTCCGTAAGATTTGCAGAGGAGGCCAAGAAAGGCCTCAATGCCCTGCTCGATATCACCTTCGCCAACATCTAGAGCAACACCTCCTGCACTGCTTTGCCCATCTCCAGAAACTAGAGATACCAGCCCGGCAGCCGGGTGAATGCCCATTTCTGCCGCCCCTCGAGTTCGAGCTTCAACCAGACCCCCGATGAGTACTGAGACGAGTTCTCGTATTACCATTGCCTTCTTGCGATGCAGATTTAACGGCCCCAACACGGTCGCAATTCCGCTCAAGATGGATGCTCGGTCCATGGTGCTAAGAAGCTCCGAGGCGGATGATGGAAATGCCTTGAAAAGCAATGTGACTATTTGTTGTCTTGAAGGGGTAACTGCAATTCGAGGTGCTACAGTAATTAACTGGCTAGGGATCTGTCCAGTTGCGATTATGTCAAGAGCCTGCTTATTGAGTTTGCCATTCGATAGATGAATGGCCGAAAGAATTTTTGCGAATCTGATAGTGGTCTCTGACAGGGCAAGTGAGGGAAGGTTTTCTGTTGATATCCTCGTATATAAAGCTAGGATACGCTCCAGCAGGTCGGGGAGGATCAGTTGCAGGTGCCGAAGGTATTTTGGCTGATCGGGATCACCGGCCTCCAGGTCAGCTTTTGAGCTCCCGCTATTCGGTCTTTCGGGGGTCGGCAGGAGCACGACTGGCACTTGGAACTCTAGATTTGACCAGCCAAGGAGTAGCAGGTTGACGAGGATGAGTTCTAAGGCTTTTCCGTGCCAGATGTGGTCATTGAGTGACCGCGCAGCCGTAGCCGCCTCAGCAAGTTCCTTCAAAGAATCGCTCCATCGTCCAGCCTGGAGGTACATTGAGCCTACAACAATAGCCGACCGACCTTTGCCTTTCAGTCGCCAACGGTCATTTGCACCACCCGGACCAAAACCCTGCACCGAAACCCGGTCACGACTCGTGTCACGGCCACTCTCAGGGGTGTCGGCACGACCGTTCTTGAGTTCGGGTTGGGAAGCCACCCCTTCGAGGATTCGCTTGACACCGTCAGAACTTATCGGAGGATTCGATAGGCCGCTTTTCACCGGGGTCGATGGTTGATTGGGTGTTGAGCTACTAGAATGCGCCAAAGGTCGATTAGGAGCTGGAGGCATAGACATCCGAGTGGGATTTTGATCGGCAAGACCGCTTGCTGAGTTTGATCGACCGGATTGGCGATGGGAAAGCGAGGGACTCCTCCTGACGAGTCCATCGATGCCCCCTTCGCCACCCCATGATGCGCCGTTCGCATATCTTGACGCAGAGTAGTGTCCAGGAGAGTCGATAGTTGTCATGGCCTCGAACGATTTGGCGGGAGTTGTCATCTCTGCCAGGAGTAGCGACGAGATATTGCACATGACTGTCTTCATAGTCGTCCTCTTGCAATCCTCGGCCGGGGGTATAGCTATAATCCCCTCTGGCATTGGTATCTTATTATCCTTCGGCACCACATAATCGAAAATAAGTACCTGGTGTACTAGAGCTTTGGGATAGTTGTCGCGGAGGTCTTCAAGCTCCTGATATAGTGCCCGGATGTTCCTCTCAACAATACTAGGGCCTGCACCATTCGCCGAATTCCTTTTGCTGAATGTTGTTTCTGCAAGTTCCACTCCGTCCGCAAGCGCAACTACCGCTAGGGGTTCTCGGTATAAGTCGAAAGGTGAGAGGGTGAGGTGAGACGGCGGAGGTACGTGGGTGATGAGGTCGTATAGCATGGCGCCGTCCGGGTATGCCAAGGGCGAAAACATATCTGCGCAGTTGCTGTCAGCTTGACCTCGATGTTATGGCAGTTGTCGCGGTGTTTCTTACTCCTGTTCGGCCGCCCATCGGCGCTGATGTCTCGTAAATGAACCACATGTTCGGCCGCCAACCGCTCCACAAACGATGCAAAACGATCTGCTTTGATCTGGCCGAGAGGAAGTAGCAGCGCTTTTACCGTCGCGGGGGCGACTGGAAGCAGAGGATCTAGGTTCATCCTAGCATTTGGCGACGCTCAACATCCTCCAAAGGTAAGTCGATAGGTCAGCGGGGCATTACCGAGAATTCGACGGTTTTTAATGCGCAAATTGATGAGGTAGACCTCATGCAATCATTATTGTCAACGGTCGTGATAAGCTTCGGAGCTTGGTTGAGGTGTAAGGTCGAGCACCTGGAAGCTCCTCGGGTTGGAGATATCTCGGTCTGTGTGTCTC
>JAMYIC010002457.1:7902-21071 GCA_024112705.1 Microcera coccophila | reverse complement strand
AAAAAAAAAAAAGACCGCGAGAACGGTAGGAAAGATAGAAATGCTTAAATTCGCGTTACTTTCAAGAAGAATCATCTTTCACCAAGCACACAGCTATTCCCCAAACAGAGTTATAGGGCGGTCATCTGTGGCAGAATTCATCCTCTCATCACGGGCCGTTTAACAGCGTCCCTATTCCAATCAACACATCTTTCATATCGACAACCAATATGATATCAATAGTACGTCTTTGATTTCGCAAAATGGGTTTGGCCGCCGCCTTGTTCTCTTTTGCTCGCGACGAGCGTGTCATCCTCGCATCGTTAGGCCTAGCAACATTTGGGATGATCAGCACCGTGGTCGCAGCGCTGACGCTGATACGGGATGATAATGAGATCCCTCCTCCTCAGCCCAAGACTCAGTACATCACTCAGGACACCGAGGACTCCCTTCAACTGGACACCTTGGAGAAGTTGCTAGACCACCCAAATTACTCTATACGGGAAATTGCCATCAAAATTCTCTGCGACAGGGCTGTCAATGATCCACAGACTACTCAATACCTGCTCTACGGTATCACAAGAGAGAACTATAATGAGCGAATGCAATGTCTCCGAGCACTTGCTCTACTCACTGGGCCGACCATAGGTATGTTCCAAGTCTCTGGTGAGCTTAGGCTTGTTCCTGACCGCATTAGGACTCGATGGGCTTTCCAAGATAAATAACACGAAAGCGTATGCCGCTCTCGTAAGGTCATTAGAGCTGAGTCTGAACGATGTTCCTCGCCCCAGGCTTACCGATGGTTATTGGGACGAATACTACCTTCGAGATATGGCAGAGAGGTTTTGTCTCATGTTTATCCTGGAACTTATTAATAAATATGGTGCCAATACGCTGGTGAAAGCTGGGTTTGTGGAGAAGTGGTTGGCAAAGCAAGATTGGGGCGACACGCCCGAGGAGCGACGTCGGAGCTTCAAGGATTACATGGAGGGAAAGACCAACAGGGTTGTCGACATTGTGAGCCGGATTAAGCATTGCAGGTGTGGACTTCGCGCTTTAGAGAAGGCTGGGCTGCTCGATAAGGAAAACTCACGCCGCCGAATCCATGAACTTCCCGACCTCATTATGGAAATTGAGGAAGAGATTGCAGGTGGACCGGCCGTAGAGCAACAAGTTCCTCGAACGAGAGAACATTCTGCCGAGGAGCAACGACTTCGACGACAACATCGTGAAGCCATGGTTCTCAATGACGGAACAAGGCCTTTGGCCCGAGAGGATATCATCGAGAGAGACCATAGTCCTCCAACCTGAAGAGGTGGGGCGACGGTGATGATGAGGACGAGGAGGAACTCAAAGGTTCGCCGCTTTTTGCCTTCTGCCGGCCGAGAAATGCCGATGGACGAGGCATTTCTTCGAAGAGCTTGCGCCGCGTTTTTGAATGGGACCATCTTTACAAGACATCAAAACGAATTATCCAACGGCGCGGTCATATTGACCATCGAAAGGAAGTTTATCACGCTAGGAGGAATCTAGGGCATGGCAACCTTGCAGAGCGAAACACTACGTCACGTGTTGAAGGTAAGGAGATGAAGAAAACTATTGGGGGGACACTGCAACAAGGCGTAAAACAACTTAGTTCGAAGCGCATTGTAGTGGATGTCATGACCCAAGCTCCGCTGCTAGCGGGTTGGTACTATCAAGGCTTCTTGAGCTTGGACATGTTATGAGGCATATCATTCCAAGGCCGCAGTTTAGCTCCAAGCGGGCCGAAACGGGAAGAGAGACGTCCGTGTGTCGTTCAAAGGTGGAGTGCGGGTAACTCTCTGCTGGTGCGAAGCAGAAACTTGTCAATTACGTTGTACCACTATGGATCCAATATCCCTTCCCTCATGACCCGATAGAAGCAAAGATATGGGGCCATTCTACGGAGTTCAAGTGCCATGGTTGAACAATGTGACGGACTGGCGGCCAACGAAATCTCGGTCCCAGTGGTCGTGGTGGCTTTGACGGCGGCTACTCCCACAAGGGAAATTTGAAGATCGGCAAAAGGCGTAATGAAAGGGCCCTTTGAGCCTTGTAGCCTCATGTTATGTGAGAGAGGCGCCTTTCCCAGCCGGCCCATTGCCTGCTTGCAGCTCGTCAGGAGAGCTTGGACGAATGAAGACAAGGCCTAGCGACTCAACATTTGGCCGTTGCAGCGGTGCATTGCAATCTGGGGCTGTCATTGGAGACTTGCGGGAGGTCCAAGGTCGATGCTGTAGCGACAGAGAGTTAGTTGCAGGTAAACATTAGCAGCGGAGCATGCAAGAAAGACCGAATCCATAGAGATCAAGAACAAACGTCGTCATGGCCGTCGCAGAAGCGCGTGGTCTGGAGCGTCTGGGATGGGATTGGATGTCGCGGCTGGGATGGAACTGTGACAAGCCTTGGGAATAAGAACCCAGCTGGTCCTCCATCGAGGTGAATCACACAGTTTTCCCTCCCCTCTCGCTAGCATCGCCTTTGCCGTTTCCTTTGCCTCCTTGCTCCTAGTCATCGTTCGTTTTCCCTTTGTTTCTTGCATAGCAGCGTCCTTCAGCAGGTTTCTCGTCATCCTCCCTACGTGCCTCTCTGCCGGAAACCCTCTGGGCCCTGCATCTTGACGCTGCATCGTGGCCCTGCCCTTCGCTCTCAACATTCGATCTTGTCAAGGAGGCAATTAATCAACCATTGGCTCTACACAGGTCGTGGACATCCCTTGATAGCTGTCCCTGGGGATTGCATCAGGATAGGGCAGCGTCACAGCGTCAGACGTGGTGCCGAGGCGGTGACAGGCGACAAGGAGTTTAGCAAGCTGACATTTGCTGCCGCCCCTTAGACAAAGAAAAGGGCCCAGAGCCGCCCCCGGTTCTTCGGTGTGGACGTTGGGGATCCCAATTTCTTGGGTCGATTCTCCGCTTCTTCTGAATTATTTCTCTTCTCATCTCTCCTCTCCTTTCTTCCGTCGCCATCGCCATCTCCCTCCCCTCCTCAACTCCGTTACCCCAGAAGAAGCCAGGGCGTCTGAGACCTCCTCATTTCTCGGAGATACGACGCCTAAAATTAAAGCCCCAGGTACAAATTACATTCACGAACAGCGATTCGACCTGCCGTACCTTAGGCTGGTGCCCCGGCGACCGGAAAACACGCGCCAGTGGGAATTAGGCTGGACAGCCCCTTGCGGCGTGGGGTGTGTAAACAAATGAGACACGCCCTCCGCGAATCATCTTGAAAAGCCCAGCACGAGCCCGC
Source organism: Microcera coccophila (assembly GCA_024112705.1). NCBI lineage: Eukaryota > Fungi > Ascomycota > Sordariomycetes > Hypocreales > Nectriaceae > Microcera > Microcera coccophila. Next base: position 17,822 of record JAMYIC010002457.1, on the reverse strand, counting down.
CATGACTTCGGCCACCACCACCAGCAGTTCCACAACGACCCAACTGAGGTCCAAAAAGTCGTCCCGATCCCTGAGGAAGCCCTCGAATACCGCTTCTACGCCAAATCTGAAATCCACATATACTTTGCATTCCAGGCTCGCCCCTCCCATTCTGTCGCGTAAAGCCTCGCTGGCCGCTTTGACTCCCACCTCCTTGGCCAGCATCCCCGATGTCAGCGAAAGCTACGCTCTTGATTCCGTGTTGAGCGAGACCGCCGAAAACAACATGGTCCTTGCAACCCCCGGCCGCTCGGCCGTCGTCGTTGACGAAATCTATAATGGCGATGCCGTCGATGTGCCTGGTGGGATGTTTGGCACTGTCCGCTTCGTTGGAAATGTCCAAGGGAAAAAGGGGACGTTTGCCGGTGTTGAACTACATTCGGATTTTGCATCGCGAGGGAAAAACAGTGGCGACGTTGACGGGTAAGGGTCCCCCTCAATCCGCTTGTCTGGAGCTGCAAACCATCTTACACTTCACATAGGATATCCTACTTTACCACGACTGTTCCAGGCGCCGGCATCTTCGTTCCCGTAGCCAAAGTTCTCCGCCACGACTCGATTCCCCCGATCCCAATGACCCCCTCGGCCAGCACCTACGGAGGGTTGAGGCCCGGAACTCAGAACTCGGTCAACTACACTCCCCCGACTCCCAGCTTGCCCAAGTTCAGCGCCTCGGTTGGTCCTGGTGTTAGGGCTTCCAGTCCTCAGGGGAAGCGAGCACCGAGAACATCTCTGCCACGACCCGATTCTCCCGTTCGCCGGTTTCAAATGACACCCGGCCCGAGGCCGTCGATGACTACCCCAGTCAAGCCGCCGTCGAGGTACGGCAGTCCCACGCAAACCCGCTTCGCCCAGAGCGTGCGAGGGACCGCAGGCGACCCCAGTAAAAGGTCGAAGTTGGAACGCAAGCCTAGCTTAGGGCCGCGGAGTGCTTCTGCTCTGGGCTCAGCCAACGGATTGGATGACGACACTGTGCCCGTTGGAGTACAACGAACCGCCACAAACGGTAGCTTTGGCTCCGTCTCCTCATTTAATACGAAGATTAGACCTGGATCCCGTGCCGCTGCTGCAAACGAAGAAGAAACAGAACGATTAAAGATGCAGCTCGAGGACCGAGAGCGACAGCTCAAAGACCAAGCATCTACTTTGGCAGAGATGGAGAGCAGCTTGGTCGAGCTGCAAGGGCTTATGGAGCATGCAGACGGACTTCCTCCAGGCAGAAGGAATAGTTTGGGCGATAAGGATTCATCTCAGCTTCGACACTTGCTCAGGGAGAAGAATGAAAAGATCGCCATGCTTACTGCCGAGTTTGACGCCCACCGAGCGGATTTCAGAAGTACTATCGACACCCTCGAAATGGCTAGTACAGAGACCGAACGAGTGTACGAGAAGCGGATAGAGGAGCTCATGGCCGATGTTCGGGAACTCGAGTCCCGAAACCTTGATGTTGACTCAGTAGCCAGTCAACTAAAACAGCTCGAAGAACTTGTTCAGGAGTTGGAAGAAGGTCTAGAAGATGCCCGCCGGGGAGAAGCTGAAGCTCGGGGCGAAGTTGAGTTTTTACGAGGCGAAGTAGAGAGAACTAGGTCGGAGCTACGCCGAGAACGCGAGAAGGCCACCAACACCAGCACGAATGCTGAGAACAGTGGCCCCTCAAAGGAGCTTGAGCAAAAGGAGGATGAGATTCGTGGTCTCAAGGCCATTATTCATTCTCTTAGCCGCGACTCCGTTCCTGGAGCGGGAAACAGGAGCTCGATTCAGCGATCAGGGTCCATCATTGGCCCAGATGTCGTCGAGAACAAGATTGCCCGCGACAATCTCGAACGCCAGGTAGCAGAGCTACAGTCAATCCTCGAGCAGAAGGCAAACAGGGAGGAAGATCTTGAGAAGGAGCTTGAGACACTTCGTCGCCAAGGCGCAGCTAATGACAACGATGCTGCCAACAATACACAACGCAACTCAGCTCCTGTTTCGGCCCACAGGTCATCTTTGAGAGACTCTCGCGACACAGTCGTCCTCGCTCGAGCATTTGAGAACCGGCTCACAGAGCCGAACCACAAGCGAGGTAACACCCTGGGTAGCATGCCAGAGAGCGAAGCCTACTCGACCGCTACGGAGACTAGCACCCTCTGGTGCGAGATTTGCGAGACTAACGGCCACGATATCCTGACATGCACCAACATGTTTGGCCCCGATGGCGCGAAGTCCAATGGCGAAGCCCAAGTTGTCAAGGATGCCCCTCGTAGTGAGTTAAAGCCCAACCTACGCGCTGGTGACGCCACGCCCGCGCCCCTCTCGACCTTTAAGCTCAAGTCTCCTGAGCCCCCCTCACCCAACGTCAAGATTCTCCCCAACCCTATGGAGTCTGGCCCCGTCGCCGGCAAGGAGAGCGGTGTCATGGATCCCGAGAAGTGGTGCGCAGTCTGCGAACGCGATGGACACGACAGTGTTGACTGCCCCTTTGAGGATGCTTTTTAGGTCACTCGACCTATGTGGCCTAGGTTGGAGTCATGACTTTGCGGAAACGTTGACTATACTACGCTTGTTGTAAAATGGGCGTGATGACATTCGCCCTAGGCACGTGCGGTTTTTGCCGTGTTTTACGTGTAATTACATTCTTTTGATGAGCTGGCAGTTTGACTCTTCGGGAGTACTTCGTTCGGCCAGGCATTTTATGTGACATATACCCCCTTTTCTATACAATTCTATACAGTATTGAATTGTCCTTGCTATTGGGACTGAGCGTCATTCTTTTTCACCTCGCCCCTTCCCCCCCTAATTGTTGCGACTATGTTGGAATATCGTAGTCTTTCTGTGTTGATGATGAAGAGTTGTCTCGATCTTCACGATGTCCCTCCGTCCAGCCGCGTCGATTAACACCAGGTATCTGACTCAGCATCTCTTATCTTACACACCTGTACAACTTGTTCTGGAGCACATGCCCTCTCATGCAAGCTCCTGTATCCTTTCACCCCTCGCACTGTGCCACCATCTCGCCCCCTTCCACATCTCGTCATTCCATCCACCGACAAGATGTCGATACTTCTTCAAAAACCATACCTTTGGCTCCCAGCTTCGCGCATCCCACGGTACGGCTGCCTCCATGCTTAGGACCTTTTGCTGTCCTCCCCAGCAAAGCATTCCGCCATCGAGTAAGTCATAGCAAAGCTCATCCTCGTCGAGAAAGGGAGGGTCCGCAGCCAACGCTTTGAGGGCATTTTCGCGAAAGGTTCTAAAGGGAATGACGTCCTGGTATTGTTAGTGACAGGAAAACATCGACTCGGGGGCACATTTACTAGATAAGGATGGTGTGCGAAAGTAAGCTGTAGATCCACAGGTCGTAAATCAGGCGTTAGGCCGTCAAACTTAGGCCTCACAGCAGGAAGTTGTGAAGGATGGTACCCCGTCTCCGGGGCCAGGGAAAACACGCTCCAGCTGTCTTCCATGAGCAAGGGATCTACGCTTCCCATGCCGACGGCATAGCAATTTGCCATCAACGCACCGAAGAACCCGGCTTGCAAGACGTAACGGCTTGGCGTCGGCGAGGAACAGATGGCGCCGGAGGCATTACGATGGAGGGTGTGCGCAAAATGCTGAGCCTCTATTTGGAGCCTTGTTTGCTGAATGGATCGGAGACATTGGGAATCTTGGGAGGACCGAGTCAAAGTAAGGTGGAGTAGTCCTTCTGATGATGTGGGCGTGCTGGTATCATGTTGCGTCTCGTTTTGAAGGTGACGGACGAGTGCTCTCTTTTGATGAATATTTAGTTTTTCAATGCCCTTGAGGATCTCGAAAAAAGAGTTTCCGGGGTCGGGAATTTCTACATCCGGGGTCCTTGAGGCCTCAAGGGGAAGTTGCAGCTCCATTAACCCCCCAGACATAAAGGGCGTTGAGGTGGTTGGGTGCCAATTTGAGAAGAATTCAAGCCCCGGCGTCTGGTTTGACGAGAACGCTGGCATTTCTAGTTGATGGAGATACGACGTGGGTCCGAATTGAACAGCCGAGCTATCGGTTAAGTCGTCCCAGACATTTTCGAAGACTTGATCACCACCGTCCGCAACAGATGCAATAGGAGCAACCAAGTCTTCGGTAGAGCGAGTGGTCTCCGAGGTAAGAGCAGAGTCATGCATAGCCACAGGGTCGGAACCGCTCCCTACAGGAGTTTCAAGGAGCTGGTCAAGGAGAGCCAGCTTCTGCCTTCTCTTCTCGCCTGTATGGCTGGCGTCAGCTCGACGATCATCGACTACACAAGGCGATACGCACGATAGTTGCGACTTGCAAGACGGTTCTGCTCGCGACGGGCCTCGCCATTGCGCTTGGCGGGCGTCTTGTCTTTACTTGTAGATTTCTTCATGTTGTGAAAGACGAATAGTCTCTTTCATACATGGCCACCCGTTCCAAGATAGAGGGCGAGAAGAGACGAGAAGGCGAGGCTGCGGCTATACCCTCCCTATACCTTAGATCCTGAAGTCGAGTATGGCATTAGGATATTGGGACGAAACGGTCCCCGAAATAGCCGACCGGTAATATCGTTAACATCAATGATGTTCGATAGTGCTGGTATTAAGCGGAGGCTCGGGCAGGAGCAAGGTGTATGATGGAACGGAGCTTAGACTTGGAGACGGTAGCCCCACTTGGTACGCATGTCATGCCCGAGCCTCACGTCGAACAACAGGTAAACTCAAACGCAGGACAGCCTCTAGAGTATGTATCGGTTCCAAGTACGCCTTTGTCCGTCCAGCCCTGGCTCACTCCTGGAAACAGGCAGACTCGATGTTACAGCGTTCCATTTGCTCGTATTGAAACAGCTACCTAACCACTGGTACGGAGCATCCATGTCGCTGTGTTGATTCTGGTTGACACCTTACAGAGTCCTGGCCAATAACGCGGTGGAATATTGACACCTGAGCCGCCAGCTCGCCGCTCTTTGTCTCTTTTCCGCTTGACCTAGCTCGATCGTTCTAGGCCAAGTTCGGGTGCTAAGATGGGGCGGTCGACGCCTGCAGGGAGTGGGATTGAGTGGGGACCCGGCCGGACCCTGCGGCTGTAGGGAGGGGAGGGGGGAAAAATCCATGAGATTCTGTCTGGAGGCTAGATTTTGTTAGTGAAGTACTTACCATGAGCTGACGACAGCCTTGCGCGACATCATCCACGATGCCCTTTCACCCTCGACTCCAACCAGGCTCGCTTCGGGTCCAACGGGCAAGAGGAGTAAGGATAGCCACAATCAAGTCGGGTCGAGCGTCTACCGCCCGGCACCTCACGCACTCGACGCCTAATCATGGCTATGAATAACAGCCGCAGGCCCCCTGTATGTCTGTTAGCCCGCTGCACGCCCGCTGCAGGGCTACCTGAATTGGTAGTGTAGGCCGAGCTGCGGCCAAAGTCTTGCATTATCAGCACCGCCACAGAGTCGACATTCTTCTACACAATTCCATGAGGCGCGATCCCGCTGGCGATGATCCTGCAGCCTCCCTTTCTTTCAAAAACCATCGACTCAGCCCAGCACATACTCGTTGGGCCTAAGAAATCTTGTCGCTGGAATTTTAGACGTCCCCTTCTGTGACTTCTCTCATCCTAAGCATCACCGCCTCTAATTTTCGACGTTTTTCTTTTTTATCGGGCTGCAAACTGCGTTGTTCCCCAGGACCTTTCGCGCTGCGAGAGCCTCGTGAAACTTATCACAGCCCCGCCACCGGAGTTTGAGATACGTTGTGGTGGAAAAGGTACGAAACTCGACAAGCCCCGTTTAACACACTCTCTGACCTGTAAACCCTCTTTTGCTTATGGGTTTGTCGTCGCCTTCACAAGACCTTAATTCCCCTGCCTCTTCTGCCGCTCTTGGCTTTACGAGACCGTCCCTTGTTATCTTTTTGCACCTGACTAACTTCTATCCCTTAGAAACCTTTCCCCCTTACGTCCCAAGAACATCCTCCCTCCTCATCACCGAGTTCCCAAGTCTGCCAAAGGCTATAACGTGTCCGTCAAAATGGTCAAAGAAACAAAGTTTTACGAAACCCTGGGCGTATGTTCTCACCAGCTTCTCGTACACATTTTGGATCATTCGGCTGATGTTTTCTCTAGGTTGCTCCTACAGCTACCGACCAGGAACTGAAGAAGGCGTACAAGACGGGCGCCCTCAAGTACCATCCTGGTATGTTCCTCTTCACCTCGAATGTGAAGATTCAGGCCCTAATCCCTTCTAGATAAGAATGCACACAACCCCGGTGCCGAGGATAAGTTCAAAGAGATCTCTCACGCCTACGAAGTCCTTTCCGACCCCCAGAAGCGACAGCTCTACGACCAGTATGGCGAGGCCGGCCTCGAGGGCGGCGCTGGTGGTGGTGGCATGGCCGCCGAGGACCTGTTTGCTCAGTTCTTTGGCGGTGGCAGCTTTGGAGGTGGCCTTGGCGGCATGTTCGGCGGCATGAACCAACGCGGACCCCCCAAAGCACGAACCATCCATCATACCCACAAAGTCTCGCTTGAGGACATCTATCGAGGCAAGATCTCTAAGCTCGCCTTGCAAAGGTCGATCATCTGCCCCAAGTGCGACGGCCACGGTGGTAAAGAAGGCGCCGTCAAGAGGTGTCCCGGCTGTGATGGTCATGGCATGAAGACCATGATGCGCCAGATGGGCCCCATGATCCAGCGGTTCCAGACTGTCTGCCCTGACTGTAACGGAGAGGGCGAGATCATCAAGGAGAAGGACCGATGCAAGCAGTGCAACGGTAAGAAGACCATCGTCGATCGGAAGGTGCTTCACGTCCACGTCGATAAGGGTGTCCGAAGTGGCACCAAGGTCGAGTTCCGAGGTGAGGGTGACCAAGCGCCTGGTGTGCAGGCTGGTGATGTCGTTTTCGAGATCGAGCAGAAGCCCCATTCTCGCTTTACTCGTAAGGAAGACGATTTGCTATACAACTGTGACATCGATCTTGTTACTGCTTTGGCCGGTGGTACCATCTTCATTGAGCACTTGGATGACCGATGGCTCAGCATCGAGATTCTCCCCGGCGAGGCTATTTCTCAAGGTTCGTTTGAAACTGTTTTCCACCAAGAAATGAATGAAATTAACAATTAAAAGACTCTGTCAAGATGGTTCGCGGCCAGGGAATGCCCTCTTACAGACATCATGACACCGGTAACATGTACATTCGATTCAATGTCAAGTTCCCCGAGAAGAACTGGACCGCCGATGAGGCCGCCTTTGAGTCCCTCCGAAAGATCCTTCCCGCCACAACCCCCTCGAACGTCGCCCCACCTGAGGCGATGACCGAGCCTGCCGATCTCGAGGAAATGGACGGCCAGTCTCAGAAGGTCTTTGGCGGCGGTCCCGATGGCATGATGGACGAGGATGACGAGGACGGCCACCCCGGCGGGGAGCGCGTGCAGTGCGCTTCGCAGTAAGCGAATTGATCATGGGCGCCTTTGCAGGCGTATTTGCTATTCCGACGTTGATAGCACGTCGAAACCCCATGTGCTTCCGTGGCAGGAAGCCGGAATATCGATTTCGCAGACTTGGAGCAGCTGAATTTTGGGACTCATTTTCACACTCGTCCAGCACCTCCGAATCAGCGTTGCCTTCTCAGTGATACCACGAGCGGAGAAGAGGACTTCATTTAGCACAGGATGAATAAAAAGGGAAGAGGAGTTGAAGTTTGAGGTTGATGACGCGGGTTTGCGGTTGGTTGATCGTGTTTCGGGGTAGTAGAGCATTTGATCTGGCTGGTAGGCGTTTAGAGGCCATAGATGATTCAATGAGTTTAGTTGCAGACGTAGACTATGAACATGATGATTTCTGCGGTGTTGAACTCGCGGCTCCTTGATCACTTGTATTGGCTTGTAGCATGAACCCATAATGGGTATTGAGGGTATCAAATGGGCTTCTGATTGAGCTTGGATCACGGGTATTAGTCCTGCATTGTCTCACCCTCCTTTTCTTTTCGTTCCTCTGCCGCTCCCTCAGAAACCTCCGCGTCATCAACCACATCTTCACCCTGCTCCGCCCCCTGTTTCCGCAAAGTCTCAATATTATACAGCAGTCTCATGGCTTCCTTCTCCGGAATATCCTGCTCCTCAGCCTCAAGTTCTTCATCGTTGAAGACGGCAGTAGTATCCACGGCTAGTTTCTCATCATTCATGGTCAGTGAGTATATGCTCAGACTCTTCACTTTTGGAGGGTCGTTAGGGTCAATAGCTGTGATAATTCTCGGTGGTTTTCCTTTGGGAGTTGTCAGCGCGAGGGATAGGAGTTTTCCAGGGAGTTGAATGATAGACGGGTGGTTGAGCTTGTTTTCCGGCGTGAGCTGCCAGGAGAAGACGGATTGGATGCTAGGAGAGGTTAATATCATATCTTTAAGTTCGGGAGATATGACTGACCCTTCGCAGATTGCGAATATGTAGGTAAGGTTGCCAGACTCGGTAGGATACACTAAGCTATGAAGTCCGGAGACGGCAACCTTGGTGAGTTTAGGCGCAACCTCTTGGGCGATAGATAGGAGATTCATCTTGGATAAAAGCTTGCCGGCCTTCCAATCCCAAACTAACAACTCCTCGTCGCCACCACCTGAGATGAGAATCTCCTCCCTTGAAGTAGGGATTGTCAGACTGCTCACAAACTCCTTATGACCGAAGCAAAATCCCTCGATCACATGCGCCTGGGGTATATATCGCGTTATCCTAATATGTTCATCTCGATCACCCGTCAGGATGTACCGTCGTCCCTCACTCTCCCCCATAACGAGTGCAGTTAACATGGACACATGTCCTAAGAGTAGTGTGAGTTCGAAGCTCGGCTCTGCCTTGGTCTTCTCTTCGATCTTTGCCCGGCTGGCGAGTTCCATGTGGCGCTGCTGTGATTCTAAGGCGCGGCGATTGCGTTTCGAGTGAACTGTTGTGGCGTTTGCTGATGGTTTGTAGCTGTGCTTTTCTGAAACGGGACTTGAAGGAGGAGGATTTGTTGAGGGAAACGAGGGTTTAAACGTGAGCGGAAGAGAGTAGACGTCGCCGAACTTGTCAGCGCAGATGATCTGGGAGTCAGGAGCAATGACAACAGCGCTGGGTCGCTTCGGCATGGTCCGTTGACTGAGTTGGGTGAGCCGGCCTTTTTCACCGTGCTCAAATACCCAGATGATTTTGTCATGGCCACTGACTGCTAGGAGATGCCGTCCGTCCTGCGAACTCGTCATGTGTGTGATGACCGGCCTATCAGGGACTCGAGAGAAGTGATGATCCTTCCTGGGAGGTTTGTTGTTCTGTCGATTTCCGCTCTTCTTGCCCTTCTTTCCTTTCCCACTTCTAATTGCTTCATCATCTGCCTCAGCGGTTTCTGCACCCTCCTTGCTGCTATCATCGGCGTCTTCAAGCCTTTGTCTCTTAGTTGGTGGCCCATTGCTGTAGCCAGCCTCAGCCATTTCAGCATCCTCATTCACTGGTTTCTTGGCCTCGGCTTCTTGTTCTTTTGCGGCGATGGCTTTCACGACAGATGCCACTTTCTCGACGTCGGGATGCTTCCATGTTGAAGTGTGAGCGCCGTCGAGCGTGAATGAATGAATCTTGCCTCCTCTGGCAGCGAAGAGAATATCTCCACAGACATGGATGGCATTGTATGGAATCTTCATTCTGGAGTCTTGGCTGCAGATATCTATGAAGAAACGCGAGCGCCAATAACTGTGTATCAGATTATCCAATGAAGCTTGATTTCGAGCTCTCTCATGGGAGCCGCCTCATGCGAAAAAAAAAGATACATCCTGGATGTACCTCCATCCGCGCGGGCGTCAAGAGCCCCGCAACCATCCTAAGCTAGACTAGCGTGCTAAAGCCCTAAGCAGGAAAGCATTCAAACACACACTTTTGCTGCTCCACTGGGCAAAAGGCGGAAA
>JAMYIC010002454.1:0-12292 GCA_024112705.1 Microcera coccophila | reverse complement strand
CCCCCCCCTCCTCACACCTCATATATCCCTCGCTAACAAACCCAGGTAATGGCCTACGCCGCTCCCGGAGGCGGCATCCTCTGTCTCGAACTCCTCCGTCCAACCTTCCAGGGCACCCATCCCGCCAACCCCAAACTCAGCCGATCAAGCGTCATCCAGCAGCTGAGTCTTCTAGTCGGCTTCCTCGATTGGGTCAAGCCCTCGTCGCCGAACGGAGCCCTGTGTGCGGGCTGCAAGGCCATCATCCAGCGCGTTTTGGATCATAACCTCAACACCACCATCGACGGGGGTGGTGCGTTGGATACCTTGGATTGGAATGTTCCGACCCAACTTGATTTTAACTTTGATCTTTTGGATACCTTTGACTGGCTGCGGGCGGATTAAGTCACGAGATGCTGCTGGGTCTATGCCAACTGAAGTCTTTTGCCCTCGGAACACAAAGCTAGCCCTCTTTTGCCTCCGGCGGCCCTGCCGGGGGCCCTCCTCGCCTTCGGCTCGAGACTAGTTGATTTTTGCTTTTATCTCTTTTTATTATCCTTGATGCTCAAAGAGTATACCTTAATGGACTCCCGTCATAATCGGCAAAGCTGGAAGCCGCCGTCTAATACGTCACCCTCATCTTGCAGCTTGGCGTAAGTCTGGCTTTGTGCCTATCACTTCTCAACAGTGAGCCTATCCCGCGATCAACTTGGGTCAGCGAACTAAAGGTGCAATGCTAGTTCAGACTACTCAAGAATTCCCCAATAGCTTTGTTGACATCATCCTCCCGTTCCATGTGAACCCAATGACCAGAGTCCATCTTCTTGACTGTCAAATCCAATGCCCACTCCGCCAGCATTTGCTCTTGAACAGAAGACTCCGACTCCGGTTCGATAAACAGAACAGGATGAGGTATTTTGAACTCTTCAAATCCCCTCTCGTCCGGCGCGAATAGATTGTTCATCCACATTTCGTACCATTTCGTCGCACCCTTATACCCATCATGCTCCCCAAAGGCCTTCAAATGATGTTCTCGCATTTCCTCAGAATACCAGTCTGCAACAGGCACTCGTCGATCCTCCGATACGAATTGCTTCATTTTCCCGAGCGGGCGGAACCACTCATCCCAGACGCTTCTGTCGGCTGAGAACATCAGGCTCATCGCTACCTCGGGATGCGTCTCGAGAATGCCCTGTGCATCGACATCACCTCCGAGAAAGGGTATATACCCAAGCATCTCGAATCCCATCGCTTCCTTTGTCATTCGATTGATGGCGTCTACATCAAAGGGAGTGCCGAGCTTGGGTGGTCCGACAGCAAGAAACACCAAGGCCGTGCAGCGCGATGGATGGTATGCAGAGAGGCGGGAAAGCAGAGTCGCTCCGAAATCATGGCCTATCCCTACCACCGTGGGGACTTTGAGATGATCCAGGAGCTCAACCATCCCGTCACTCATCGGTCGGAGGCGGTAGTCATATGGATCTGTAGGCTTGCTGCTCTCCCCATATCCCAACAGGTTCGGTGCTATAATGCCGAATCCTTGCGCAGAGAAGAATTCGAGCTGGTAGGTCCAGTCATACAAGGTAGATGGGAATCCATGAAGAAAGAGGAGAGTTGTTCCAGATTTTGACGGTATGTAAAGGTAGGAGTATTCATGTCCGGATAAGGACGAAAAGGCTGCAGGTGGTGGAAATTCAAATGTCATTTTAGGTTGCTTTGAAGGAGATTTTACGGTTCCTCTGTGATTTTGACAGGATATATGTATCGGAGACTTTTCGGCTAGATTTCGTATTTGCCACTCATCGTGTTGATGACTTGATATAATCATGTGAGGAAGCTGAGATGAGAGAGTTGTTATTAAGCAAAGCTGCAAAAAGTTGAAAGTCAAGTAGCAAATGGCAACTTCCAGCTCTACTTCTTCTAATGGGGACCCATCAAGGCATACTTATATAAACTAACAAATCTCGAGCCGAAGGCGAGGAGGGCTCCCGGCAGGGCCGCCGGAGGCAAAAGAGGTCTAAGCAAGACAAACGACACCCATAGCGCCATAAATGAATACTACCTATCAAACCAACTGGAAGACAGTCTCCTCCCCTGAAGCCCCTCCCTCCATAATCCCATCACAATACGTCTCCCCGATATACGACCAACAATCACCATTAGGCCGTATGATGTGTGGAACAGTCCCTCCAAAGAGCACCACAATCTTGTCCCCCTCTTGCATCCCAGGAGGACCTGTGCCAATGTATCCCTTCTCAGTCACATAAAGTCTCTGCCCAATGCTCCTAAACACCTTCTCCGTATAATCATTCACATCAGATATATCCAAGTTCGGATCCAGTCCAACCCTGCTCAACTTGCCATCCCGATCAGGATCACGAAGCTTCAGTGCAAACACCCGCCGCCTCCACCGAAGATAATAAGAATAGAAGTGAAGAGTCGCGGAGCCAACGACGATCCCAACAAAGTCCACCGAAAAACAGGCCGCCGCTTTGCACCACTTCACAAAAGCCGCGACGGGTTTCGCAGCCCAGAGCTGCAGTTCGTCGACTTCGCTGGCGGGCATCCAGTACCAGGGAAACACGCCGACGGTCCCGACGATGCGGCTGATGTGGAAGGCTCGGAGGATGTTGTCGCTGTCGATCTGACGCTGGCCCAGCTTTCGAGTTTGCTGGGATACGGCTTTGACTCTTTGGGCAGCGGTTTCGGGGTTTGTTTGTGAGAAGTCGCGGAATGAGAGGCCGTAATCGGAGAGGCGGATTGCTGCTAGCTCGGTGTCTCCGGTGACTTTGTATGCCAAGGGGAGAAGAGTTTCGAATTCGTCGAAGAATCGTGTTACGGAACGATCATCAACATGTTTAATGACTGAAACCTCGGGGTCTTTCAACAAGCTTTGCCGACCCACTCGAACGATCTCGTCAACAAGAATGCCCGTAACAGTCAAACGGCCCTCGTCAAGATCAACTTGCGGAAGTGTCCTAGCAGCGCCTCCAGCGTTGTAAGCGGACTCCGTCAAAGTCGTGTACCCGTGGGGTTTCACCAGATCCATAGACCAGTCGGGCACCCACGACGGCAGATCAAGCCGCTTCGGGAACTGCGAGAAGAGCAGGATATCGAGGTTCTGCACGGCCAGGACACCCGCGAACTCGGTATACGTCCTCGCCGTATCCCCGTACGTGACATTGATGCCCGTCAGACTCTGCACTTCCGCCAACCCCATGATGCCGTACAGGCGGTCCTCCGGCTTGGTGGCTCCGATCTTGAGACCGTGGTCGTTGACGCTGTACTTCAAGACGAGGTCGTAAAGCGTCTGTCTCCGTCCCCGAGCATGGATCGCCTTGCGTTCCTGGACTATGCGTATGAAACTGTGGTTCAACTCGTTCCAAATATGGTTTCGTTTGTGCAGTTCGGTTTGGGAAATGGAGTCCAGCACTTGGCCCGTCCAATACGTGCTGTACAGATTGGAAAACAGGATTCCGTTGCAGAAACAATCAAAGCACAAGGACCGAGAACCGCATACGAAGATGACTTGGGGGGCCAGGCAGGCTTCCTGGATGATCCACAGACGGCTGAACCACCCCCTGCCCAAGACATCCACCGTGCCATCGAGGGGGAAGCGCGGGCCGTATTTCGACAACAACATGAGGACGTCGTCTCTGTCTTCGAGAACCGCCCCCGACACTTCGATACTGGAATCCATCACCGCATCAAACGTCTGCATGAAGTGGCCCTTGTTCTGGCCGCCGACACGAGCCATGACGCCCTCCTCGCAGAGCTCCCGCATAAAGTCAAAGTAGATGTTCGACTGCCTCGTCTCAGGACCGAGCCAGACTAGCACCCGGGCGCAATTGGCGTAGATGTCGTGCATCAACTGCACCTGGCTCGCCTTCTCGTCGTCATTCCGCTGATCAATGCAGATTTGATCCACAAACAGAGGGAGGTCTGTCGTGAGGTTCAGAAGCGCCAGCTCTAGAGAGCGGTAGATTGGCAGCTCCCGCTGGCCGCGGGTTGTCTCGACAATGACTTTGCGGTCTGGAGGGTGCGAACCAACGACGCTCCATGCGTACGAGAGGGAGTTGTAGGCGCATGGACTCGTCAAGTCGACGGTGATGATCTCAATCCGTGGCGTGTCGCCGAATAGGGTGTGAATAGGTGGGAGAAGCCTTGCCAGTCGGAAGCACCGGGATTGTGGGCTGATGGGAGAATAGTCATAAGGCGAGGCTTTAGGCGCCCACAAAATCGGCATTGCGATGCCTAAGTTGGTCTGGGTCTTTTGTGTAGTAAGTATCTCTAGATACAAGTCGCCGTTGATGGCGGGAGATTAAGCCTAGGCGGGGTCTCACCATTCCAGAAGCGGTGAATTGACCAGGGTATTGGACTTGCATTAGTAGCTGAGCGCAGCGAGGGATATGAACAGGCGAGACCAATTACTCATTCAAAGTGATCTTGACGGAACGTTCGTCTTTAATCCATACTTCTAAATGCTCGTCCCTCATCACAGCTCTCCTCTCATCGCTTCATCAAGGCCTCAAGCTCGTTGTACATCTCGTTGCAAGAGTAGCATCTATAATCAATGCTCCAAGTCCGACAATATATTGAAACGCCGGCCATCTACTTGCGCAAAGCCTTTGCAACGGCTTGGTACGACCCATGGTTAATCTCATCCAAAACCGACACCCCCTTCGGATCCCATCCCAACTGCTCAACCGCCTTCGCACCCGAAGCCCTATTCTGCGCCTTCAAAAAGACCGTAAAGAAGGGTCCCAGCTTCTTCTCAGCTTCCGCAGACGTCAGGTCGTTGACCGGCACCCCGAGCGCCTTGGCAATGGCCTCAAAGATTTGGCCGGCCGTCACGGTGGTGTCGCCGCCGGCGTTGTATGCCTCTCCGGCCTTGCCCTCTTCCGCTACCAGCAGGTATAGCCGTGCAGCGGCGTCGACGTGGACGGTGGTGGTGTGGTTCTTTCCGCCGTCCACGGAGGGGACTGCGCCGGCCTTGGCGGCCATGTCCATGATCATCTTGATGCCACTGCCTCCACGGCCGTAGACGTAGGGCGCCAGACGAATCGACATGACTTTGACCTTCTTGCCGACTTGCTCAAGCGCGTACGTCTCAGCCTTGTGGCGCGTGTTGATGGGATTCGGATCCATGGGCGACGCCTCGTTTACTTCGCCTCCGGATGGATCAGCGGCATACAGCAAGGTACCCGTAGTGACGATGAGGGGTTTTCCGGTCCCGGCCAACGACTCAACAAATGCATCAACGGCGCCGTTGTCGATCGGCAGGACTTCATCGTACGGAGGGCCCCCGATGGTGTAAGCCGTGGCGAGGTGCATAACAACATCGGCCTCGGCACTTCCCTTGCGCAAGACGTCGAGGGAAGTCAAGTCGCCACGAACAGGGACGGCACCGAGCTTGCGGATTTTCTCGTCGCTACTTTCGGATCGAGAGAGGGCGACAACGGTGTATCCACCCTTGATGGCTAGCTCAATGATGACTGCGCCAACGTAACCGCTTCCACCAGTAATGAAGAGCCGTTTCAGGGACATTCTGAATGAGGTCTGAAGTAAAGAATGCAAATTGAAAGAATAAAATAGTTTGAATGGTTTAAACGAGCTTGAAGAGTTCTTTTGTCTATACTTATACTCATAGTTGTAAGCGAAGACGACTGGCGATCATGCGGAGTTAGGCGGACATAGGATCCCAGATGGTGTAACTCCACGGCTCACACGTCGTCGGGGAGGCTTGAGATCCATGACGATGGCATCTGGTATTTCCAATCTCTTTATTCTGCATCCGAAAAAGTCCCGTCCCGACCATGGTGTTATCCAATTCTCCACTTTGGTCTGGTAATATTGGCGCGAGCAATCATGGTGATGTTGCACAACCACCAATGAGATCAAACTGAATACGACATCAAGCAAGAGTCTGGTGTGCTGCTACTCAATCATCAATCTGATCCAGCCGTGATTATCAAGCAGGGGGCTGCATGTAGGTTATTGCTGCCGACTCGGGGGAACATTAAAGAATTCTTCCGCAGTGGAGATGATAACCTCGTTCAAAAAGCTTCCGAGAATTGAATCCGCCATGCGGAGGAGATTGGTCAGCGTAGCAACGGTCGCACAGGAGGACAAGCAGGGGTGCAGCTGGTAGACAGACTAGGGGTGAAGTGGTTTGGCCATAACCATGATGAGTATTCAGTCGAATGACGGCAGCCCAAATCACGTTGTCACCACTCGTTCCGTCTGCGCCCACCATTCCTTGATGCCAGCAACATCGCACCAACTCAACTCCCGCGGCTCCTCGAACCACCACCGACCCTGCTTCTTATCGCTCGCATACTTCTTCAAGCTTCCCCCATCAAATCGATGGTTCTTGACCCCAACCAACAGCACGGCGCTGCCAATCTTGGGCGAAAACTCGTCGGGATCGAGAAATACTGTCAGGTGAACTCTCTTCGCCGTTGAAGGGTCCGCGATTCGAGCTATCCTCTGCTTATACGGTGGCAAATTCGATGGCTGGGTTTCGGTCAAGGAGATGACGATTGCAAGGACGTTGCAGGACCAGTTTTGCTTGTATGGGAGGTGAGGGACCGATCGGAGAGTGGTCAGCCTCAGAGGAGTCTGGTGGTTGTGCCAGTCGCGTGGGAGAGCAACAGCATGTGACGTTGGCATCAACTTCTCTTTCGAGTCTTGAACTGGCGTTGCCTTTCCAGGGTATGCGGGTACTTCAAGTGCTCCGAAAGCTTCCTCCATTACCGTCTCGTCCCAGTCACCTCGTGCTTTCTCGGGCTCCGGATCTTGGACTTTCGTCTCGCTCTCCTCCTTCTCCTGCACGGCATCTCCTCGTTGCTGTATCGCTCGGTACGAGTCGTTCCACCCAATAACGCTCAAGTCATTGACGGCCAAATACACCATAGGTTTCCCCCCCACCATGCGCCATTTTATCTCAAAGCTCTTGCATCGAACGTAGGATCCCAGGGTAATCTCCTTCTTGCGCACAAACCGGTGCATATTACCATGCAAGAGCGCCTGAATGCAGAGCACCCCATCACCGAGGAGCAGTCGAATCGCCTGCCATCTTGCCGAGTTGGAGATGGGCTGGATGTCCACGCCTTCGACGAGGAAGATCGAACGAGGGATGCAGTGGCGCGTTCGCAGGATGTCGCGAATCACAGGAACAAATTCGAAGGGCTCATCGTTGATAATGGTCACGGCGGTAGCGTCGAGAATCGCAGAGTTTTCAGACATGTGCAAAGAGTCATGCTGTCAGAGTTGGGTCGTTTGCGACACCGTGAACTTTAGTTAAACGGTCAGTGTAGCGCGCGATCTCATCGTCACATGCGATCAAGCGGGGTAAGCATGTTCACTAGGAAACCTGGGTGTCCTGTACAATAAGTATGCTGGGGTCTTCAGGGCCCTGAAGGATTGCGCTAAGAAGATCTTAGAATATGTCAGAACTCCATAGATCTCTATTGCCTCCGGCGGCCCTGCCGGGGGCCCTCCTCGCCTTCGGCTCGAGATCGGCTTCATTTTTCTTTTTAACCCTCTTTTAATACTCCTTTATTTATTTTCAACTTTATAGAGGGAATTGATTCTTTTTTACTGGGTTAGACCATACTAGACCTTTGACTTGACTGCACAGATCCCACTCACGCAACTACCCTACATCATGGACAGCCCCTACGAAAAAGAACTCAAAGTCGCTTTCGGAGCCCTACAAGCAGCTGCTCAACTAAGCCAATCGATCATCTCCTCAAAAGACAAAGGCGTCCTCGTAAAAGAAGATCTAAGCCCGGTAACCGTCGCCGATTTCGCCGTCCAAGTCCTCCTCACAGCCACCATCAAGGCCGCCTTCCCTCACGACAGAGTCGTCGGAGAGGAAGATGCCGGAGACTTACGAACAAACCCGGTTTTGATGGAGCGAGTGTGGGAACTGTTGAGCCGATTTACGGGTGATGATGAATCTTGCAAACGGCCTGCGACGCGGGAGCAAATGTGCGATCTCATCGATGAGTGCGGCGCAACCAGTCCCGCAGGTCAAGGACGAACATGGGTCTTTGATCCCATCGACGGAACGAAGACGTACGTTCGGGGAGAGCTCTACGCCATCAACGTGGGTCTGTTGGTGGATGGGAAGCAGGTAGTCGGCGTCGTGGGCTGTCCCAACCTCCCCATCGACGCCCAAGCTCCCCTCCGAAACGAGGACGTAGCTCCAGCAGGAGAGGGATGCATCGTCTTTGCCGTGAAAGGCCACGGAGCTTTTGTTCGACCCATGAAAGGAGCCGTCGACTCCGTTGAACCTAGGAGGCTGCCCTCCCATCAAAAGCACGAGGATATTCGTATGGTCACTTGCGCCAGGATGGCCGACTCGTGTCTCGAGGGCATCCACGAAGCAGTAGCCGAAAAACTCAACACCCCGTTTCCAGGCTGCGACCTCCTCCCTTGGGTTCTTCGGTGGGTGGTTCTGGCAATGGGACTGGGGAATACGACTGTGTGGACGTACAAGCGAAGGGACCGGTATGCCAAGGCGTGGGACCACGCAGGTGCGATGCTTCTTTTCGAGGAGACGGGAGGGAAGATTACGGATGTTCACGGTAAGGACATTGACTTTTCGGCTGGGAGGAAAATGAGCGCCAACTACGGCTTCGTCGCGGCTCCCGCAGACATTCACGGTAAAGTAGTGGACGCGGTTCACCAGGTTTTGAGAGAGCAGGACAAACAGGAATTCTTGGAAAATTAGACTAAAGTAGTGGGTGATCTAATGGACAGACGGCCAACAACCTCTAAACATCGCGAGTGGTGTACACACCCGTGGTGACGGCGTGATATCCCTTCTTGCCAACCTGCTTGGTCAACT
This sequence comes from Microcera coccophila, assembly GCA_024112705.1. Lineage (NCBI taxonomy): Eukaryota > Fungi > Ascomycota > Sordariomycetes > Hypocreales > Nectriaceae > Microcera > Microcera coccophila. The sequence goes on along the minus strand of JAMYIC010002454.1, from coordinate 3,456 downwards.
CGCTCCGCCACTCCTTTCCCTCGGCGATGAGCTCGACCGCCTTCGCAAAGGTGTACTTGGGCGTCCACCCCAGCTCCTTGACGGCCTTGCTGGAGTCGTAGACGCGGTCGATGCGGGCCAGGAAGTTCCAGCCCTGGTCCTTGAAGACCTTGGCCGACGCCGGCACGACTGCCTCATAAACAGCCGCCGGATCGGTGTCGAGAAGTTTGAGCGTCTCCGGGTCGTTGATGAAGGGGGTCGGGGCGCTGATGATGTATTTGCCCCATTTGATGGACTTGGCCCTTTTCATGGCTTGGACGGCGGCGTAGACGATGTCTTCCATGTCGCACCGTCGGTACGCCAGCTCCATGGCCTTCAGGTTGTCGTCGACCAGTTCGGCGCGTCGGTCATCGTCGTCGTCCTGCTCCGGAAAGAAGCGGCTGGTGCGAAGGACGAGAACCGGCAGGTCGGTTTGCTTCTGGATGAGGGCGCACATATCCTCGGCGGCGACCTTGGTCACTCCGTAGATGTTCTTGGGGATCGGCACCACGGACTCGTCGATCCAAGCCGCCGGAGAGCCACGCTGCGGGCTCAAGGCGCTTCCGAAAGTGCTCGTCGTGCTGAAGAAGATGAAACCCTCAATCTGGTCCCCGAGTCTGGCCGCTTCCTCGAGCAGGACCAGCGTGCCGGTGATGTTGGTCTCGACGAAATCCGCCTTGGTGTGGCTGCAAACATGCGGCTTGTGGAGCGTCGCGGCATGAATTACGTACTTGATCGGGTGGGATTGAAGAACCAGGCGGACAAACTCGCGGTTCGCGATTGAGCCAATGTGGTGAGTGGTCTCCGACTCGAGAATGTCGATCCCGAGGGGTCTGAAGCCCAGACTCGGCAGAAAGAGCATGAGGGCAGTGCCCAGATGGCCCGACGAGCCCGTCACCAGAACGTCGTAGGAAGCCATGATGAGATGGTGCTTTGGATGAAGAAGAAGAAGAGCGAGAGAGCGGGTTTTCATCCGGAGCTGAAGCGCGGGTGAAGCGGCGAATGACTCAACACCAAAAAACGCAGCTGTGGAAACGGATATTCACGGTTCTCTCACTTTCGCAATTCGCGCTTGATTCACGCTTCCTCCGAAGCCCCTTAGACCCGGAGGAGTTTCCTGAAAAGAGAAGCATGAGTGGGACTTCGCTACAGACGGCCGAGCAGCTGTGATACTGAATCACGAATATTCGGAGCAAACACGCGCCTGCGGTACCCAATCGCCTCGCTCCGTCAACACCAAAGCTCGATCATCGCTGCATCTTCACCCGGACCACTATACCCCATCCGGTCTTGCTCTCCCAGATCCCAAAGGCGTTCTCTCGCCTAAACGTCACCTCCTCGGCCCTGACCGTCATTGTGGCATCCTCCTCCTCTTTCCAGATTCTCGACGCGGGAGGCGCTGGAGGGGGGGGGGTTCTGGTTTCTTGAAGAGGCTCCAGCGGTTGGATTTCTTGACTTCTTTCGCCTGCTTCAAGTGTGCCTTGACCGTTTGACGATCGACTCGTTGGGGTTGAAGGTAGTTGGCGAGGCGGGATGCCATGTCTCCGTCGGACCACCACGAGTATGATTCTCGACGGCTACTCGACTCGGCGTCGTCGTTCCATCTTCCCCAATCATCAAACCCCTTCTCCTTGGGTGGTTCCGGTGCGGGTGCTCCCTTTTTGTCTCCGGCCATCTTTGAACCCACTTGAACTCGAACCACGGACCGGTATTCATCTTGATCAATATATTTCCAGTCCTGTCCTACAGCTTCTGAAGGAACCAGGGCCATCTCCACCAACCGTGGGGGCGGATCCATGGAAGCGATGGCGTTGAGCAACCCATCGATGTGAGGAATTACCAATCCCAACGTCTCGCTATCGGTTTGATCACGGACGGATGTCCTGGCGCTCTCTGCAGAGACAATCTGCAAAGGGAGATTTCTGAGATGAGTGGAAAACAGCGAGGGAAGAGCGGTTGAGTTCAAGGACGGCGGAGTCGCAGAATATGGAATCGCTGGACCTGTAGCCGCCGAATAGGGAGGCGGGAGCTCATCGAGAGCGTCTTCCTGTGTCTGCTTCGACATGACGATAGCGATGTAGCATCCAAAGCAAACCCGAGCAGGCAAGCGAGATTACGGATGATAGCGCAGCGCAGCGCAGCACAGCACTGAGGGATAAAAGTATCCTCGGAGATGTTCAGGCGCCAAGGTCTCCAAATCTACGGCAAACCAACCCATCAGCCCGCCAAGAGGCCGAGAGTCAACCTCGTGATCGCCCCGTCCTCGAGAGCAACCTTGTGCTACCGCCACACGTGGAGTGACTGCGGGGGGTGAAGCCTTCGGTGATGGAACGGGGACGTCGGTGTGTGGGTGTTCTGAGGCGCAGCAGCCAGACAGCTGAACCTGTGGAAATTAGCGACGAAAAGAAACCGTCCAAGAGGGAGATTGATGAGAGGGGGGAAATATTTCGGTTCAGACCGGGCGAATTCGTAGTAGATCAGTAGCTCTTACATCTGGGGGCCAATTCCGATCAAGGTTCGACACGCCATGTCTCCCAATTCGTCGACGTGAATAACTCGGGGCTCGAGGCTGTCTCCTGAAACCTCGCAGCCTAGAGCAAGGGAGCATGACAAGCCCACGGTCTAATGCTTCGCCGAGTGCACCACTCCAACCGGGCGTCAATTGATCGTCATCCAATTCACGAATGCCACGATTGCCGTCCCCGGAACTTTGGGAGATATGTATCATCGAAGCTAGATAATTCGCGGAACCTCCCCTTGTTTCCATCCCCATTGGGCATACCGCCCGCGAGAAAGGCCTGGTCGTGTCATAGGCCACAGGGCTGTGCTAGGCGCTGCAGTGTTTAGCGATCGACGGCGCTAGAACCGCTGGAGAAGACGCACTGCAGCGGGGATGTGCAGCGGATACCACGCTGGGGTTGGTGGAGCTTTAGGCATCTCAATTCCAGCGGCGATCGACCGTGAAGGTGACACTCAAGGTTGGCCGGTGGCAAGTCACAAGGTTTTGCTTCTTCTTCTTCTTCTTCTTCTTCTTCTCCTTCTTTCTGCTCAAGGATCCACAATCACCATCACGAGGCTCGGACAAGCTTCATGTTGCTCCATTGGCCAATGGTGAGAGAGGCTGGGGGCCTTTTCTGGAAGTTGGACGCGAGCGAGCCTCAGCATAGCCACCGCCGAGGGCAAGGCACTCTGCAGCAAAGTGTCTCAGGGTTTGACGCAGGGGAACTTTAACGACCACTCAGCCATCGAGTTCATGCTTGATATAAATGCAGGTCCTATCTCTTTGTGTTGGGGAGGTTTGTGTTCCAATAAATCACTTGTTCTCTACGACTTTTGGTTGTGAGTCAATCACTTACTTACAACTTCACCCCCCCCCCCCCTATTCCTCAACTCCACCTTCTTCAACTCCACGTGCTCCAACTCCCATCCTTCAACAAC
>JAMYIC010002450.1:0-50110 GCA_024112705.1 Microcera coccophila | reverse complement strand
TCAACCTACCCTGGAGCTCTAGTGTAAGATCATGAAGTAGTCAACTCAGGTGGATAATCATATCCTGTACTGCAATTTTGGGTTTAAGAGAAAATATACCGAAACAGCTCCCTGAGAGACTTGTCAAATGGTCGGCTGTCCTTTACGTCCCATGTACTTGACCTCCGTAGAAACCATGCTGTGGAACTGAAGCGGCGTGAATCCTAAATACTCCGGGTCGAGGACATTTTGAGCAATCCAAACGTCTCATCAACACTATTTATGCTGTCGTACTGTACACTCTATATATAAATGGAGTTTGTCCATCTCTAAAACCAGTCCTACCATCCCTTATCCTACATGTCCATGACGTGCCTGGTTCATATCCACGTTCAATCTTTCGACAGCACTCCCCCAACCTGTCTATACCTCCGATCCGTATAAACCAAACCAAAGGAATCATGCCCACTCAAAGGCACCATCTCCGTCACTTCCCCTATCACGATAACATGATCCCTCACCTTCACTAGCCCGCCCTCAGGCGCATCCTCCAGCACTCGACACCTTAGTGCAAATAATACGCCTTCTCCTCTCAGAATCCCATCCTTTCCGCAATCCGCATTTTCCAGTCCAGTAAAAATGTCGTCCTCAGCATTCCCCTTCGTAAAATGCGCAGCCACCGCCGCCCCGTTGGGATCCCCGGCCAACACGTGAATATTGAACTCTCGACTTGACACAATCGCATCCAGCGTCCGACTCGGTGCCGCGATGTTAAAGGTGACTAGAGGTGTAGGAGAGAGGGTGAGTGACGTAAAAGATGACATGGTCATTGCACGAGGCGTGGTGTCATGCATCGAAGTACAAACGACGACCGAGTGGGTAAGGAGGCGCATTAGGGAGCGAAGCTGTTCGGGGAGCGGAATGGTGGAATCAGGATGAGATGTCGGAGGTTGCGCAGGCACGGTATGCCACATATCTGAGGCCGAAGAGGTATGGAAGCGTTTGATAGAGAGCACTGGAGAGCGATTAGCAAGTGTTCATCTTGTGAGCGGGATGTCAATACTAACGGTTGGAAGTTTGGTCCGTAGAACGATGCATTCGTATTCGGAGGGAAAGTTGACCACATCGTTCGCAATTCCTCGAATTCAAGTCTCTCGGAACCAAATCCTGACCATTTGATACGGCTTTCATCGAGCTCAGCCCCCTCCTCATGCTTTCCGCCTGCTTCCTCCAGTTCCTTGCACCTTTCTCCAGCAACGTCGATCCATTGCGCGTCGCCAACGAGATATTCATGGCTAATCACAAGCTCTTTTCATCATCGCTCTAGCTTGACTTCAGTATTGTCGATTTCTGTCACCGAAACCGTAAGATGCGATCCGCGCAGTGTGGTTGGGCGTTGGAGTTATCTTGAAGCTGTTGGAAAAGTTCCCGGGAACACCCTTATCGATAAGCTTTCCCGGCTTGGCGCCATGTCGATCCGGCTTCTCCCCAAATTTTACGGACCTCGCTTCAAGCTCGACACTCACCACGACACCACCCAATCGACTCGAAACGTCAATTGTATCCCCTCTCGACGCTTCGACGTTTTTCCAAACCTCGTGGGAACAAGGAACCCAGCTATGGGAACGTTCCCCACCCTCACCATGGCCCTCGCGCCAACCCGAATGACTCTCCGCAAAACCACCATCACCACCCCCTCAACCGTAGCCACCCGTCTCTCCCCCTCCGCCTCGCAAATCCGGCATGCAACCTTCATCCCGAGGCCTCGTCGACCATACACCTTCACTCAGCTCGTCACACTCTCCGATGGCTCTAGCTACACCATGCGCACGACCTCCCCGATGCCCATCTACCGCGCCTCTAAGGATACCCGCAACACACTTCTATGGCAGCCTAGCGAGAAGTCGTTGAAGAACGTCGAACTCGACGAGGCTGGTAAGCTAGCGGCTTTCCGAGAGAGGTTCGGCCGTGCCTTTGATGCTGGTACGGGTGATGAGGCTGAAGAGGGTCAATCCGAGGACGGCGGTTATGCGGATTTGATAACAGGATATGCGCCTGCTCAGGATGCGCAATCAATGAAGGATTCGGGGCCGAAGAGGCAGCCCAAGAAGAGAAAGTAATTGATACGCTAGAATATTGGAGGCCTGGGATTGTACGAATGGGAGAGGACGAGGGATCAGAAAACACCAGCAAGGCCCGGTGGGTTAGAGCATGGACGGGGTTGTTCAATATGTACAACAGTGTAAGCCTCTAGACTTGTAAGATATAACACGCGCGCCTCCCAACCCCGCGGCCATCAACACTCAAGGATCCTTATGGGATAAGTGCTTTTCAATCCTCGCAGCTACAATGGGGAATCGTGAATCTAAACTACCAACCACAAACTCTGCCTACCCTTAATCCGAGTCCTCGTCAATCCTTGCTCGAGCGCGGTCGACTGCCGTGTCCCCTTTTGACTGCTGCTGGTAGACAGGTGGCCTGTAGAAGACAGACTCGTCATCCTCCGCATCTAGTTGCATGAGGAACGTCTCCCATTTCTCAATGAGCTATGCATTGTTAATCATTATCTTTCTTTGGAATGAACGGCTGGACTCACCTCCTTCTGCGCCTCAACCGCACCCTCTAAGAAGGTCTCCACGCCGCTCTTGAAGTCCTCAACCTTCTCTTGCTCAAAGCGGTCGAGCTCGCTCCTCATCAATCGGCCCATATCTTCGAATAAAAGTCGAGCCTGGTGGACTTTACGCTCTGCCTCGCCAACCTCGGCGCTCATCTGGTTTAGCCTGTCCTGCTGGCTCTTACCCTGCCTGAGGAGCTTATCTTGCGTGGCCTTCTTCTTCTGCAGTTCCGACTCGGCTGAGTGCCATGAGTAGAAGGCCTTTTGGCGTTGTCCAAACGCTTGCTTGACTGAGCCAATCAGGCGGATATATTCCTCGATGATGATACCGAAAGTAAGCACATCCTGTTGAGCTTGTCTATCATAAACATCGCGAATGGTGAGCTGTAGCTCAGATAGCGCATCGAGCGGACCAGAGAGCGAAGGCGATAGTTCCACAGTGGAAAGAGCGTGGAGAGATGCCGAGAAGTCGCCGGCTGCTTCGGCCATCATCTTTCGCTGGCCGACCATGGTTTCCATGGCCTTAAGCAAGCCCTTGAGCTGGTTTTCTAACGCATCAAGGTAGACCTTTCGGTCGTGAAACCAATCGTCCTGCTCCACAAACTTGCCTCCGCCTCCCACATTAATACCCAAGGATCCCAATACGCCCTTACTCTCACCCGGGATTGGATCTCTCCTCTCCTTGTGCTTGATATCGACATTGAATGCCTCGCTCTCCAAGAACAATTTTAGATCAGGATCATGCTGTAATGTTGGGTGGACCGCAGTCTTGTTAAGCATCTTCTCTAAAGCTGCGCGGCGCGCCTCAACAAAGTTGCTGTCAAATCGGCCAACTGCCTGCTTATCCGGGGGAGGAGGTACAACAATTCCCGGATTGTTGCCATGAAGAGTATTATAGAGCCAGAGGAAGTCACGGTATCGACGCTTGACCTCGAACTCAGGTTGCTTGTATCCCTTGGAGCTGGTCTGTCGCTACGGTCAGCCGTCCGCCACAAAACCATCGCAGGTACTGCATGCTAACCCACCTTTGTTCGCACAGAGTAAACGATATGGGAACTAGTCAAGTCGCCAACTTTGTGAGGATCCCCCACAGTAATCTGGAAGGTAGGCTTCGCAGCCTGCTCAACACTGACACTGGGCTGGGTGGTGGTCCTGACAGAGCTCGGTCTAGCAGCCTCTACCGGAGGTGGCGCCCGAGGACCTCCTCTCGGCTCATCTTCATCATCGTCAATGCGATGCGGATCCGCTGGTCGTCGAGCTTGCTGTTGCTGCGGAGGCATGCTGGTGCGAATCACCATTTGCTCCTTCTGCGGAGGCACCGGCGGAGCATCTTGCGAGGGAGTGGTATCTCCTGAGGTCCCTCCGAGGGGACCCAGGGGATCCTCAACAGCTTCAAGGCGGGTGGGCTGAGCAACCAGTCGACGAGGAGCACGGGAAGGACGGGGAGCGGGCGTCGATGTTGACTTGGACGAGGTAGCTGATTGAGAGGTTGCGGGCTCACTCTCGGGAGCCTTCTGAGAGGCTTGAGACGAGTCAGCCCATGGTGACTCCTCAACATCCATGGCGGCTAGATCAGAGATTGAGTAAAAGTAGCGGCGGAGGTTCGTCCGTGACGGTGTAATGATCAAGAAAGGTTGCGATCAGTCGTAATGCGATGCTCGGCGGGAGCTTTGGGTGGTGGACGGACGTCAGTGGAGTGGAGTGCTGCAACGGGCAATGCTAATACCCTGCCCCACTGTAGGTACGTAGTGCCACATGCATCTCATGGCTCGGCCTTTGTAGACTGCAAGGCAAACCGCAAAAATCATACGGTCGTTCGACAAGCCTTGGTGCTGATGGGCCTTTATGGGTATTTCTCTCTACTATACATGTCGATCTACCTTTTTCATCCAACGCAAAAGAACATATCTTCATTGCTGGGCTGGGATAGGAGGCCCATAAAGTGAGAACTCAACCCGATCTCTCTTGAAGTCGCCTCAACTCCTTGTTCCAAACTTAGTTAAAGCAGTCAACTCCGATTCTCTCATTCCTCCAGACCCTACGTCTTTTCTACGTTTCCCTTGCCGTGATTACCCAAGCTTCTTCGGACCTTAACGATCCGGCTCGTAACATCCGCCAACAATCACCAAGTTCATCCGTGTAAACTTGACCTTCATAACCGGAGTCTTCTTGGTAGGAAAGGCGCTAATCTGATCTGGCGTGATCATTACTTCTTTGCTCTTCTTCTTGTGCGTTCCTCCGGTTGCGCCACTACCTCCAGTCTGCCCCGAAGTACCACCCGCAGTTCGCGATGCGTCCGCGGATGTGCCGCCGAGATTGAGACCGTCGCCACCAGTTGTAGCCTGGTCGAGTCCGGCCTGTTGCTGAGCTGCTTTCTGAGGATCAGCGGGCAGCTCAACGTCCCACAGGCGGACAGTGCCGTCCTGACCACCGGATGCCAGCACGTTGGACTCGACGCTGAAGCTCAGGGACCAAATACCGCCCTTGCCGTGGCCTCGTGACCTCTTGATACGAGTACCCTTAGCCAGATCCCAAAAGAAGATGTTGCCAGCATTGTCAGCACTGGCGAGAATCTTTCCATTCGGAGAACATTCGATGGCGCTGACGTAGTCTGTATGACCTGTGAAGACTCGAACGCAAGAGCCGGTCACCACGGACCACATGCGAACAGATTTGTCCGTCTCGTCAGAGGCCGAGAAGACATACATGCCGTTCGGATGCCAGGCCAATGCCGAAATTGCCGTATCATGCCCTACGAGAAGTCGTTGAGGCGAAGCGTGGTCTTGCATCCAGACACGGACAACCTTGTCGTAGCCTCCGCTGATAAAATAGTGCCCGTGGGGTCCCCAGAGAGTTCTGAAGATGGGTCCGTCGTGCGACTTATAGAGGCAGAGACAACTCCAGGATTCTAGCGACCATAGACGAACCTGACCGTCAGCAGCGGACGAGAGGAGTAACTTGGGTCTCGTATCGATGGCCGGAATATGCTTGCCTTCATCGCCAAAGAGCTTCTGAGGCGGTCCCGATGCCGCGTCTGAGAATGCGACATCATACACAGGCCCGGAATGTCCAATGAGCTTCCGGCTGTTGAACTTGGAATCTTTTTCGTGCGCGTTCATTGTCGGGAGAGCCTTGCCATCAAGTGACCATATACGAATGTATGACTCGGTCGTACCTACTGCAACCATCTGGCCATCGTTGGAAAAGTCCATGCATGCCACGCTACTTGACGTTAGAATGCCGAGTTCTGAGCACACCTCGAATTGAGTCGACTCACCTTCCAAGAGTGTTGTGGAATGTGAACATGCACGAGCTGATAGGTAAACCTACACCCCCGGTTTGGCCGTCAATCCTGAACCTGTCGCGATTCTCCCGGACCTTGGACATTTCCAACAGGATATCCCTGGGTCGCGACGGAGGTAAAGGCAAGTCGGCTCGGGAAGGTGCGTCAGCGCTCTCTTCACGCTTGATTTTCTGATCAAATTCGTCCAAAATGCTGTTCTTTCCCGGAGCTGGTGGGTTGCGACGTTCGTCATCTTCGATTTCTGCTCGTACATCATCCCGAAGATCAGGGTCCATGGGGAAGGGGCCTAGCTTGAGGGGCGCCGAGGGATCCAATACGTCCTTGTTAGATAATCCGATATTTACTCCCGGGATGCCTTCGTTAGCATCGACTTCCTCAATTTCCATGTTCCTGGACTTTCGATAGACTGCCTCGAAGCTGAATGGCGTAATAGGTCCTCGTGCTGTGGAGTCGACCTGGCAATAAGTAACAAGCAGCTGGCGGATGACGGAACCACCCTGCTCAGATTCCCGCTCGAGGAAATTGAAAAGATCACCGGTGGCATGTTGATTCAAAGGTATCCGATACTTGTTTTCTCGATAGAGCTTCGAGGTTGGGTTTTCGGTAATATGTTGCGGCAATGTGATGGTTGCAAAAGTTTTGAGATCATCGGCGTGGACTGACTGAAAGTTGGTTCCAACTTCTTTGAGGAAAGCTTTGGCATCCTCGGCGTAGCCATGTTGGACAAGGTCGAGATACGAATAAACAAAAGTAGGCCATAGAAGTTTGGAGAGTTCGAACTGTACTTGTTAGCGAAGTCTCAAGCCACATAGCTTGAAAACTGACCTTGTAAAGGTCAAGATTGTTTTCAATCCATTCCCTTAAAAGAGTGAATGCCTTCTGGTACTTCTTCGGGCCCATGTTGGCCAGCTGCTGGATGGGCTTTCCATCAGGCCCGAGGTGTTTCGACTCTTGGCGGAAAACTTCCTCGGTCCTGTTGAAGCCACGCTTCAGTAGGTAGTCTGTGACCTAAGTAGAGAGTGGTCAGCAGGTGATTAGAGACGACGTAGGATAGTATTGGAGCTTCTCAAGGAGGCGTGGATGAGTAACGAGAAGGAGCAGAGCTAGGACGCCCGTCAAGGGGAACTGCGCCCACGCTATCTTCTGCGTCCCGTCTTGCTGTCAAGACATTTCTGCCACGCACTTGGATGTCTGTTGGCATTTTACTGCTCCGATGATATTTAGGGGACATTTGAAGCGTTGCGGATACTTAGGCACGAACGACTGCTTGTAGAGCGCAAGGCAAAAGAACAACAAGGCTTGTATCCAAAATCTGGAGGCTTTATACACGCAATGTTCATTCAATGGCTAGGGGATAATCATGTCGTGGGGATCCAAAGCAAACGGAAGAGACGTTTGCCGTAAGGACGTATGGCATCAAAATAAGGAAGCAGTAAACGAACCGACGGAGGAAGAAAGCAGAGAGAATCGAAACAATAAAGAAGGGCCATACGTACTATCTGATTTAGGTTTTGGTTCGACATGGCTCCTGACGTCGAGGGTTGCGCTGTCGCGCTGGTAGCAGCAGGTGCTGGAGTTGGAGGGGTGGCCGCTTGGCCGGTGTAGCTGCCGGCCGGTGCAGCGCCTGGTACAGGAGTCTGCGCTGACATTCCTGATCTTCGAAAAGATGCCGGGGTTTCGGATTTCGTGAAGAGGATTGCCAATGTTTGTGTGGAAGAGCACCTGGGCTTGAGTTTCAAGGCTAGGAGTTGATATGTCGCGGTTTGGTGGGCCTACGCGCCCAACAACCCCTAAGCTGTCCTTCTAGGTCGAAAAAATAGGTGCCGTTTGATACGAAATGTGTTTGTGATCGATATCAAATATGTGAGAATGATTAGCCACAAATGGCAATGAAGGAAATGGTTTGATGAACGAGTTGATCGTAAAGAGTGAGAGCGTGTTTGGGGCGAAGGAGACCGAATCGGCTCGCGGTGGGCGCAGAGAGCCTTTGTAGCAGCGCCCGAGGATTAAGCGTCGTGTGACGACGACAGGTGGACAATAGCAATTTTTGACATCGATCTTCAGTGCACTGACCTCTGCATTCACCTCGCCGGGACACTCCGCTACCTGTCTAGGTAGGCATTGCTATTGACCTACAATTTACAATTAAAAGATCCAAAGCACCTCGATGAGGAGCCACCTTGCAAACCATACGGTAGAGTTTGAAAGCCAGGTTAAACCGTTTTAAGATCATTCATTTTTGAAGGATACAGGGAAGTGGTCGTGGCGTCCTGCTGTTCCCTCTTTTCGACTTCACGGGATAGTGACTCGTCTCTTTCATCATTTCTGAGAAATTGTTTCTTGACATTGATAGCAGCCTTGGAGATATCTTGCTCGCTATCGAATTTTGATCAACCGCCCGAATGTCGTCCCCGCAAGACACAGACATGCAAGATGGCCAATCCAAGGTTCATGAGCCTTTCAGTGTTGAGGAGAGCATCAAGCAGCTCATCACCATCGACGAGTCTATTGTCGGACTGATGACACATACTGCTACCGCCCTTAACGCTCTTACGATTCCCTCTACCTCGACAAACTCAACCACCTCCACACAACCACCCTCCCGACCACCTCTCAACCCTGCGGCACAAAAGGAAGCCTTTCGCTCAGCCACTGACTCTTTCCTCACCACTCTCCACTCCATTGACGTAAAACTTAAGCGTCATATACTTGCCCTTGAGGAAGCGGGTATCGTCAATTTGACAAACACGAATCGTCAGGAACCAAATGCTCAAGTCAAGGCGTCTCTGAAACCGAATGGCGTTGGTGCGATTGGGAATTTGGATGTGGGATGGTTGAATAGCCGGGGCCCGAGGGTTGAGAGGGACATGGAATCGGAGCTCTGGAGTGGAGCGAAGGAGATTCTCGAGAAAGAGTGGTCGAAGCAAAATAGGGGTTCACAAATTGAAGACGACGGTACCAAGAACCTTTGAGATGAGTGCGCTGAGGACCAGGTATGGATGGATAAGAAGCATTTTCTGGCGTTTGTGGTCTGGAATTAGTCCACGGACCAGGTTCTGAAGAAGACGAAGGTCCATCTGGATGGAGTTCTGGGATCCTGGAATTAGAATTAACCTTGGGTCCAGATGGCACTGAATCGACACTGATTTATGATGGGCTCTCAGCATCCCTTTAGTCGCCGATGGTGGGTTCATGAGAAACTGGTCCTCGGAAATGGAGTTGAGATATCGATGAATATTCCAACAATGGCGGGCTTTAAGACTGATGGATCCCTGATTCTATGGCGTTCTTTATACGGCAAGGAACCTCTTTATGACGATAATGACGCCTACCTGACCGGGGAGTAAGGCATATGTGTCTCAAGTTCGTATGTTGGATATGGGAAGTCCTGCCTCGTCCAACACTACGAACTGCTTTTTAGCTCCCTTCATGGAATCAAATTTCATCTATGACTTAACGATACGATTAAGGGACCCGAACACAAACCCCCGCTGCTTAACGTACTGCGGTGGCTGCGAGCCCTGGTGTCCGTCCGTGATATGACCGTTTCCGTCACTTAGCCAGTCTCCATCCCTGACATCTTTAAACGATAGGTAGCTGTTGAACATGTTTGTTTCGAATGCTATTTGACTGGCACATATCAACATGCGTTCTGCTATGATCAGGATCCTCACAATTCCTGGGAAAAGCTCAAATCTTTGGGTTGACTCTGTTTCGAATACAGACACAATACCTGCTTCATCGAGGTGGGCGCCTCCAGAGATGATGTATTCCATAGCCGATGCACGAGACGATGACAACAACCAATATCTCGGCGCCAGCTATTGCCAGCCACATCTTCATATCCTGCTGCATGATGTTAATGCTAACACTGAGCTGTATCTTTGGTTTCTGACCGGGCGCATTATACGTCGACGTTCCGACAACCAGAGGCACTTCAACAGAACGCAAGCTAGGGTATCTGGAGCGATGCAGCATGGAATTTTCGTCTCTGGAGATTAAGAGTTTGAATAATAATATACTCAGTCACTCGGTAAACGAAGAAGCTCGTGATTGGACATTGCAACATTGTGATAGTTGATCATATGGAGGAGGTCGGCAAGCCCTCCATTATCCACTTTCCCGAGGTCTTGGAGAAGACTGATCAACACTTCATCGAAAGGGCATTGAATGAATGTCTTGTGATTAATTTCAAGAGAGAGGGGGAGTTTGGCCTCAATGCAGTGCTAGGATGGCGTTTAACTGAGTTGTTTCAAAGCTTGGGACGTTCAAATGAGCCTGTCCCCTGTATTCTCTAATGTCACGCTGCTCTCTCTGCTCCACTGCGTTGACCTCTTGCCTAGAACGCCTCTAGCGACCGGTCCACTAACGCATAGAGCCAATCGCTGCCTGCGGAAGTAATCTGCCCGGCCCCCTTTCCCTAAGGTACCTTAAGGATACCGAAGCCTCCGGCCTCTAGCCAGCGTTGGCCTTGTAACTCTCCGCGAAGGAAGTGGGGCAATGGCGGCAGGCTTTGTCCTGGCATGGATGGATCAGCTCGGGCTTTGGCGGAGCTGTAAGTTCGCCCTTCCATTTCCTACCTCAAATCATTTCGCATTTGTGTTTGGCTTTTTGCTCACCATTTCCGGTTTCCACTTTGCTTCTCTTCGCAGCTCCTCACCACCGGTGCAGACATTCGGTTGTTCTGCTTCGACCCCGGGCATCGCATTCAAGGCTCTGCCAAGCACCATTGTCATACTCCACTGATATCCGTTGCGACAGTCCCCCCTACCGAGACTCCCGCGACACGGTTAGCGACTTCTTAAGGACATTCCGGGATATCGATCGAGACGCAAGGCGCATCGTAACAATGACTGTTGGATATAGGGCGAGGGCTGCCTTGCCGCCCTCGCTGTTCACTGCTCTGGTAGCTACCGCAGCGTTCTCCAAACTGGCGCGAGGCCATGAGCATGGTCATGGCCACCATTTCGAGGAGGGAGAGACAGTTTCCGCGGAGCCAATTGTGGGTGTCTTGGGAAGCTGTACGACGTGAAAGCAAAAGCTGACTACCGGTAGGACGTTGTATTATGGATTCACATCTTTATCCAGATGTTTGCTTACGGCGTTATTTTCCCCATTGGCATGGTTCTTGGCGTACGTGCGAAACCCTGTCCAACGATGAGGACACTCTGCTAAATGCCCACAGATGACCAAAAATCGATGGCACGTTCCGCTTCAGATCTTCGGTACCCTTCTCGCGATTCTCGGCTTCTTCTTAGGCCATGCGCATAAGGGTCGAGAATTCGTACCGAACAATGTTCACTCCGGATTTGCACATATTCTTCAGCTACTGCTTGTCGCGCAGGTTGTTTTGGGATTGTACCTCAAGGGTCACTGGGAGAAGGGCATCAATGGTAAAATTCGAAAGCTTATCCGGCCATGTCATTCTATCATCGGCAAGGCGATGCCTGTCCTGTCGTGGACGCAGATGATATTTGGTGGTATTACGGCTCTTGGATTCTGCCAGGGAGAACACGTCGGACAATGCGCGGCGCACTTTATCATGGGAAATGCATTCATCGCCTACGGCATCCTCCTCACGATCATCTTGGTCGTTGGCCAGGTTTGGTTGCGAAACACCGGACGCTCGCAAGAATTCTATGACAGCGCCGTTATCGCTGCTTGGGGGTGCGTCAACACCTTTACTGAGCATCGCTGGGGGACTGCTTGGGTTCGGAACGACTGGCAACATACAACCATGGGAATTATATGGTGGGCCGCTGGTCTTGTTGGCATTTGGCTGAGTCGTGATCGGGATGGCAACCCCAAGCGCAACTTCATCCCTGGATTTGTAATCTTCATTACCGGGTGGGCCATGTCATCGCATCCCCAAGAGTTGATGGTCAGTGCTGCGACGCATTCCATGTTTGGATATACACTCATGGCTGTCGGAATCACTCGCATCATTGAAGTTGCATTTGTGCTCAAAGATGCACAGTCTCTTTCGGACGATGGTCGCTCGGTCAACAGCTTCCAGTTTATTCCGGTTTTTGTAGGTTGCCCAAGGGACCGTTTTGGAACACTGTTAACGTTTTTCTAGCTCTTGTACGTGGCCGGCTTCCTATTTCAGGGCGCCACCGAGGAGCAGATGAATTTGGTCGATAGGTCCGACCTTGACCATGTCTCGTACATTCTCATTCTCTTCTCCATTGCATCCCTAGTGTTCTTGTTTGTGAACATGCTCATTGGGCTGTGGGACCGCCTGGCAAACCCGCGGATCAACACTAAAAGTTTTGCCAACGGCAACGCCCTTGCGAACAGTCGCGAAATGGAGAACGGTCAACTGAGAGAGGCTGAGGAATTTGAATTGGAAGGATTGACCAGCGACGACGAGGATGATCCAAGTCAAGGGATGCTAAGGAGGAGCCAGGATAGACCGCGCGCTGGATGACCGAGGCACCACGGGGAGGAGCAAGGCAGGCAGCGCATTAACGTGCTGACGATTGAGGACAAACTCTGTACAATGATAAACATAACATAATGAGCATTAGAGGAGGGCGTCTTTTGCATAGGGTTTGCATTAGATGTATCTGGTTCGCGAACATATTTGGAGAACAATGATGGCGGGGTTTTTTTTGTTTCTTGTTTCTTGAGGGGGGCGTTTGTTTGTCTATTCTTGTTGAATATTGGCCCGATCTTGAACATAGCTTAATCTACACTTTTTCTAATGTCGCGTGAATAACTGTTTTATCGTTCACTACGTCTGCCCCGGGTTGAAGAGTTGATACTTTAGCGCGCCCCGCTCATCCACTTCGACGAAGGGAACGTTAGTGGGGTCGATGGTGGCGTCATCTAGCATCCCTCACCGAGATCGCTGACCGAAAAAGAAATCTACCATCTTGCCCACCGAAACTTTAGCCATCAGTTTTCTCTTCTTTCCAAAGTCACCCTGGCACACATCAATCATGCCTTCCGTCAAGAACCCCAACGGGCCTTCAAAGAACCGCCTCGCCGCCCGCGCCGCAAAGGCACGCAAGATTCGCCGCAAGCGTGCCGAAGAACCCAAGTCGAAGGTAGCGAAAGCGGATGCGACACGCGGGGCAAGGGCTGGATTGTTACCGAACAGTGGACCGCGAGCACCCATTAGTGCAAAGAAGGCAAGGAAGTTGGAGAAGAAGATGGGGTATGCCTTGAAGAGGAAGATGGAGGCCGAGGGGGAGGCGGAGATGAAAGGTGAGTTGATGATGGGGGGCAGTGAGAGAGATCTGTGCTGATGACGGTAGATGCACCGGCTGTAGATGGGGAAGTGGAGGGTGTTAAAGAGGTTGAGATGGAGGAGATCCAATGAGGCTGAAGAAGAAACGTTGTGACAGGGAGCAGGACCTTGGCCATCATTGGCCATGTAATTCTCACGGAGAAGAAATCGTGAGGACGCTGTTGTGAGTTTGCGAGTTGCCTGGATGACCATCTCGGCCTCTGACGAAAGCCAGGTCCTATGCGAAATAAAAACTCTTGCTATATAATGGCATCTTGGCATGCCATGGGAATACCCAGATATGACAATAGACTGACGAATCGACATGACATTTTCGTTTCTATCCTACTACTGTCTTAACTCTCTTCTTTGGCATCAACTTGTTAAATGAATGCGAGAGGTTCATCGATCTCGATAACGCTTATCAACAGGTTCGGGTTTCTTGATTCGCGCCAAGATGGGTGGGCGTCGAGGCCATGGCTTCGCTGTACGTCGGAGGGGGTGTCGTCGTTGACGAAGGGGGCGCTTCTGAAACGTAACCGGTCAAGTCTGGGGCTGAAGACCCGGTGCTCTGACTGGATTCTGAAGATGTTGCCCTCGGGGCGCAGTTGCAGCGACAACAAGTGCATCTACGACGGCCG
Source organism: Microcera coccophila (assembly GCA_024112705.1). Lineage (NCBI taxonomy): Eukaryota > Fungi > Ascomycota > Sordariomycetes > Hypocreales > Nectriaceae > Microcera > Microcera coccophila. Next base: position 36,338 of record JAMYIC010002450.1, on the reverse strand, counting down.
GCGTCGTCCGATGATGCTCCATTTTCACTTCCCGACCATGTCGTGGTTGATGCCTCGTCAGATTCTGTGTCTGTGTCGGAGCCTCTACTTAGCATAAGACAACAACGGAACATTCCCAGTTGCCTTGTCGAAACAGAAGGTGTGGAAGAGCGGTATGGTGAGCGGATAGTGGTTGGGTTCATGGGTGGTGTTCTTTGATATCTAATGGGTCCAGGGTCAACTCGAGGGGACATGGAGATGGAGATGGAGCGAGATGGTATCAATGGAAGCTCTCTTATATTTTCCTAGCGTGCTGCTGACAGGTGCATGGGACGGGCCGTCATCGCACCGCGGGTATTGTACACCGTGGCCATGATTAGGTCACTTGAGGCAGCTGTCGCTAAAGCATGAGCCGGGCATGTTGCACAATACCGGTATGAGGAAGAAAGGTGACTTTGGGAGTCCATCATGATTTGAAGCCGTGATCTCTATACACCTATGCCAGAACCACGCCATTCACTGATCTATCTGGTCACTTCCTTGGCAACAAGACGCCATCTTTCTCGTCCGCAATGTGGTCATCTCAATCGCACCGGAGTGTTTTCTTCTCTGCCATGCACAAAAACTGGAGGAAGACGTATCGCTACATCCGCTTTATTAGACAGGAACCCTCTCACTGTCAATGCATTGTGTCTGAGTACTGCACCGACAAACCAGTCGCAAAAGCCCCTCGCGTTTGTTTCAAGTTTGACAGAAAGATCACGTTCTTGAAAACGGAATAGGTAGCAACTACATTAAGGCATGTTATGCAATATCACCAACGCTGAGGCGAGTCCGGACCATCTCGCTTCCAAAACTATTCCTGGGAGATGGTTTCGCGCGGGGTGCTCAATTAAAGATCGGGTTATGATCCGGACCAACCCCTTGCAAACTGGAGACCTGAAAAATGATGGTAGAGTATTGAAGGAGAAACAATGGGAAGCATATCGTATCTTGGTGGTGCGGCGGTAATACTCACTCTTGTTCGCAAGAACAATAGATTCGAAGATTCTCATTTACGTTGATTCATCAACTCTCACATTGGATAGTTAGTGCTTCCTTTTATTGTCTCTATTGCCAAATAAAAAAAGTCAGCTGTTCATGCACCTGGCCTTATGAGCGTCATTCACCAGCGTCAGCATGAACTTTCTTTCGGCATTTTCATCTCCATTTCTTCATCATCACCGTTACCGAGGGCAGTCCTTCCATCCTCTGCACCTTCAATCCTTCATGTGCTAGCAAGCGCTCGAAGTCCTGATAAGACTCAAGACTTCAGTACTTGTCTGCCAATCATTCCTTATCGCTTTTTCATTCTCCGTCATACTCAACACCATGGCTTCAACCAAGCGGCTGGCCGACGACGCATCATTGAGCGATGACGATGGTCCCATGCTGCCTCTTCGGAAGGTGAAGAGACAGGAGGCTAATTTTCAAGACCATACCGGTAAATTCATGATATCAAACAAAGATCCGTGAATCATTCCTCTGACTCGAGCAGTAAGCGAAAGCGTCGAAGCACGTCAAAAGTCATTCCAGGAGTTCCTTGCAGAAAATGTGCCCCTGAACATGGTCGACGAAGCAGTCAAGGAATACCTCGTCTGGAATTCCAACAAACGACTCGAGCAAGCCAGGGAAGGGAACATCGACATCAACGACGTTGAGATTGGTCCAGATTGTCTACCAGTCTGGTCAACTTGCTTTTGGGACCCAGCAGTCGAGCCCCTGTGCTCGGTTGTCCAGGGCCGTTTGGACGACTTCGAGGTGGCTCAGAGGCTAGGAAAGCTTGTGTGTGATGACATTATTACCAAAGGCAACCGGAGACTACATAAGGCTAGAGATTTGGGCCTTTCTCTACGTGATGTTTTCATTGGCGAACGTCTGTTGCCCGAATGGAAGGATCAAATTATCGAGTTCCCCGACGACTCGGGAGCGAGTGAGGAGGATGAGGATGAGGATGACAGCCAGCAATCGTTGTCCAGCTTTATCGACCCTGGCTCCCCACTCACTTCGGTCGCGACTATTTCTGAAACGAACTCGGTCAGCTCCTTGTGGGACACCTTCTTTAGATCGTTCGAACAAACCCCTTCCACATGCAACTCGGACACCTCAAACTCCGACGAGGAGTCCAACGCTGGCGACGATCCAGACCAAGGACAGGACATCTTCGATCAAATAACTTTGAGCAATTTCGTTGAAGAGCAGGCTTATTTCTCAGATGGCTCTGTTGGCAAGTTTTATGACGCTCAAGTTGTCGGGGCTCCTCATGGCCATTCCGAGATCGATTTCGAATTCTGGGCCGCGACCGAGGAGGACGATGTCGAAGACCTGCCTGAGTTGGAGTTTGCGGTTGACGGAGAAACTTTTGATTATTATTTTGAGACGGACGAGGGGATCGAGATCGAGGTCCCTGATGTTCATTTTGACTGCACTGGGGAGATCGAGGAGATTGTCGAGGTCGATGATGATGGCAACGAACTCGACGATGGTGAACAACAGCTTCAATCCTTTCAAATTTCTATTGCCGCTCCAAATTCACGCGCGGACGTTGCTTTTCAAGGTTTTCACGAGATGCCACAACACGACGACTCGCTTGATGCCACCCTCGACCAACGAGACGACGCCTCAGTCGTGTCGGAGGAGGCGACAAGCGACGAAGAGGCACAGGAGCACGTCTTCGAAGAGACAGAGGATGGGTTCAGATGGTGAATAATGATTCGGGCTATTTCGTACGTTTTCGCTTGGGAAGAATTAACACGGCGCGCTTTGAACCGACTGGGGATATCGGGTGAAATGAACATTGGGCGCCGAGAAACAGGCAGATATTCGATTTTGGACTTGGGTTGCTGATCACCTCAGGACGCAGAGGGAGATTTTATACGGAATGGAGTATAGTGGATTCAACACATTTGACTTGCTCGTTGTTACGAAGGCCGAGATCCGTAGTGTCGTGATTCCACCTTGAGGTTCGAGTTTGTTCGAGCGTTGATGTCGTCCTAGGCACCCGTGCAATTACATAACCAAGTACGACGGCATCTTTAAGCCATTAACCAACGCAGGCCTTACACCTGTACCATTTAGCATCTGTTGAGTCTCTCGGTAGAGGAATTCACTATCCTTCGGGTTCGTCACTGGGAAATTTCCCCAGTGTCTACGTCGTACTGGCCTGCTCAAGGGCATTGCATCAAAACTTATGATAAGCCTCGTTTGCAGAGCCTTGGAAGCTCAGGTAAGTTGATCCATGTTTGCCAAGGTGGGCTTGTGCATCCAACCGTTGAGCGTTAGAGTCGCCGCAGGCAATCAGCTGTGGCGGCACACTTGATCACCTGCAGCCGGCGGCTCCTAATGTTCTCCTTTCTCCTGCTCTTTCACCGAAACTTCTCTTCATGACCAGTTGTGTTTTGTCAGGATGGTGACGACCCTTTACGAGGTAGATCCCTGGGGACACCATCCTCATCCTTCACAACCCCAACGCGCCCTTCGCAGAGTGGGATCCGAAACAAGGTCCAACCAACGCACTCAAATACCCGCCCAATCGATTATCCGCCCAACACCTCATCAGGCCCCCTCGATTTCTCTGAAAAGGTGTCAGAGAGCATTATCTTAGCCAGAACAGGCACCGTCAAGTCGGCCGCTACGCCACGACTGGATTCTGGCGATAGTCCTGAGGACTCGACTGTACATTTTCGACTTTCCTCAAGGCATTTGATAGGTTCATCCGAGTACTTCAAATGCATGCTCACGGGTCCCTGTGCACTACGCCGCTACTGACGCCAGCCCTGAGCACTTCGTAGACGCTTATGGCTGGGATGAAGGGGCTTTGCTTTACGTCATGGAGATTGTGCATGGCCAGGGGCGAAACGTCCCAAGCAAAGTTACCTCTCTCACTCTGACGAAAATAGCTGTGTTAGTTGACTATTGCCAATGTTATCAGCTTATTGAACCTTCGTTTGTGGAAATTTGGCTTCCAAACCTAGACTATTGGCTGCCTTTCAAGTACGGGAAAGATTTGACCTTGAGGCTTTTTATATCTGTGGTCTTTGCTGAGCCTGCCGTATTTAAAACTTTGACGATCCTCGCTGTTCAGGAGACTCGCGGTCCGATGCAGACCTTGAACCTCGCATTTCCCATTGCCGTTATAGGTAAGCGTGACCGAAGCTTGCCTTGTATTGACATGACGCTAATATTTCACGAGACAAGATTGAAGAGCGACGGCAGAGAGCAGTTGGTGGTATGATCTCTAACCTACACCAAGCCTATGAGAGGCTCCGCAATGGCGGAGAAGGTTGCTCCCTCGAGTGCTCATCGATCTGCCTGAGGGCATTTACGAGGCAGATGAATCGGAAGGGTATGCTGGATCCTCGCCCAACTGCACCGTTTCTAGGCTATAGTATATCCGAGCTGGCGACTTTTGTACACGACCTTGAGCGATCAGCATGGTGTAGTCCCAAGCCACGTCCCAACCAGCAGTACAGCTATTACGAAGGCGAAGACATTGACGGGGAAAACGGTGGTTGCAGTTGTAATTTTCGCCCACCCCCCATTAGGGAGTCAGCTGATAACACAGAAGGAGGAAGTGTTGGGCTGATTTTATGTGATCTTATGCCCCTGTGGAACCCTCGACCACTGAGGCTGTACAGTCCTGCTTCATAGCCTCGGATCAAGTGTGACTCGATTCCTTCCCAGATCAGAACCTCTAAGATGACTCCCGGTTTAGAAGTGGTCGTTTGAGGCAAACGCTGAATGCACACTATGGCACGCCAGCTCGCAGCTGTTAAGATATCACGTGCGTTGTTGATGCTTTTGCAGCTGGCATGAGGAACAAAGAGTGTCAGTAGTCCCAACAGATCCCGCGTTTTGCCTACTTGCACCCTTCACTCTACACTACCTCCTCCCGCCCTCGCTTTCTTCTTGCCTCTACACACTACTCGGGCATCAGAAGCCTCTTCGTACGTCGATTTACTTCAGCCTTGTAACTCAGCCAAAATGATCATCTTCATAGATCCAGATGGCGATACCTTACTTCGACTCTTCAATCCCACCTCTCATATGACTGAGCGGGACGATGAAGCCGAGACACCCACCTCCTTTACCACAAGCTCGACTACTGGCTTGTTCCCAAGCCCTGGTTGCTCGAAGCAGACTTTGGTCTCCGACGAAGCAGAAAGCGAATCCTCCTGTTCGATATTTACGCCTTCACACAGCTCGGCTGATGCTGATTTCTCCTCTCGATCTGATTAGGGCGCCTCTCGAGACGACGAAATCGTAGAACTACGAGTGTCATCGAAGCATCTCGCTTCTGCCTCGGAGCTAATGAAAACCATGCTGGAAGGTCCCTGGAAGAAAGCTGCTGTCGATACCGAATATGGTCACATTGCGTCCGTCAGTGATCTCGAAGCCTATGCCCTTATAATCTTGATGAAGATCATTCACGGCCAGACCCGGACTATCCCCCGCGTCGTAACATTAGGACTGCTCACGCATATCGCGGCCTTGGTGAACTATTTCGAGTGCCAACAACCGGTTAAGGTCTGGTTCGAGGGATTCTGGCGCCCAAATCTTTCCGAATCTGCCCCAACGAACTGGGGTCGTAAACTGGCTCGCAGATTGTTCATCGCTTGTGTTTTCGGAGAAGACAAAGTCTTCAAGGAGCTCACTGCAATCGCCTGTACCCAAACAACTGGCCCGGTCCAAACCTTCAACTTACCGTTTAGGGCGGAATTTATAGGTAAGGAACAGGATATTGTTTTCCAGTCCACGTCTATTAACTCATCTTATAGCCAAGATCGACGAAACGCGGCAATCTAACATCAACTTGATTCTCAGCCTGGTGCATAGATATTTGGAAAGGCTTCGTGATTCTAGTCCAGATTGCTCATCTGAGTGTTCGTCCATCCTACTTGGTGCAATGACCCGACACATGAGTGCCAAGGGTCTCTATCCCGAACCATCGGCGCCGATGTTGGGCTGCAGCCTTACAGAAGTTGCGGCTGCCATAAAAGACTTTCGCAAGCCGGTCTGGTCCTGTCCCAAGTTGACGTTTTTTTCACGTCTAGGAAAATCCGGCAGCGGGTGTCCCAAGACAATCTCAACACCTGAATCCCTTTCCGGTTGGATGGAGGTAGCCCTGGGTGAAGGTCTCGTTCTGGATTACTGTGACCCGATTCACTCTGGGCTCCGACCTTTTTGTTAGGGAAATCTGTGATGGAGAAAAGAGAGCGTGCTCTCCTTCTCAGCACTTGGCGAGCGAGGCTTGAGACAGTTGGGAGGTGCGATGATGGAGTTGGGAACCCATAGGTCCAGGGCTTCATGGGGTTAGTTGAAGAGAATAGACCGGCAAGGTCAGGCGTCATAGTTCACATCTCTCGAACTTTCGGATTCAATCCCATATGTTGGTTTGCGAGGTATATCGGCAATTGGTAGACAGACGAGGTTGTAGAATCCGAGATATTGTCGACAACTCCTGAAGTTCTTATTTCATTTGAATACGAAGAATTAAGGATGCGCGGTTGCATCTTGATAAAAGGGGGCTTTGAGTTCACCCGTACTTCCCAAGCCTTTCAATTCATGGTAGCTATCATAAAGTACACCTGCCGAACTTTTTAAATCGACGGCGTGCACATCATCCAACATTCCTTTTTTGTTCCTCGTGACCGGCATCACGCGCTGCTACTCACGTACTACACTAAGCATCATGACTTCATCTTCCAGCTTCTTGACTCTCCGACGCAAATCTATATTCTCCTCCTCAAGTGTAGACAGTCTCGACTCCATCTGGGGTGAAAGCAATGCTTCCTGTTGATTCCGCAGGTCGTTGTGTGGAAGAGATTTTCGTGGAGTAGGACGGCCTCTTCCCGCGGACGGGCTTTCTGGGCTTCGAGGGGTTGGTAAAGACTCTATGTTACTTGGTGTGATGGGCGACAAAAGCTGTAGTGGTAGCTCGGAGGGCCTTGTTCGAATGACTGGCTCGGCTGGTGTACTGTTGAGATTTTTAGTGGCTCGGACGTGAGCCGCACTGAGCAGGTGTTGCTCTGCGCATTTCTTTGATGAAAAGATTTTTCCCTTGCCTGGACAGCCGTCTCGAGTACATTCCCGGCCCTTAACACGCTCATGTCGGACTGGCAGCATCAAGTCGCTTAAGTTCCCGAGGTCGATATGGCCATGGCAATGGCCGGGAATGCTTAGATGATTGACATAACCTCTGAATGTCTTGAACTTTTTTTCATAGTCCTTACATAGTGTTGAGTTGCATTTCATAGCCCTGATTGCCTCGCACTCAGTCACAAGATCTTCCAAAGAGATATCTTGACGATCCAATGCCTTTCCGACGAAAGTGGCAAGATTATGAGTGACTGATTCGGCATGTCGATTATACTCTGACACGCGTATGAAGTTAGTGCCATATTTTGGGCAGCATGACTCCCTGCAGATATAATTTCCGGGGGGGTTTCTTTTCGTGGTGGTCTTCATCTCTTCGTCAATCATAGATATCGTGTCCCTCTGCTCTGACACCACAAAAAATGATTGGTCCGTGAAGTACTGGCTCGCCTCGCTCTGAGCTGCAGGACTCGAATCCTCAGAGTGGCTAACTGGGACTGGGGAGTGGACTCCTCCCATCTTGCAATCCGTGTCAGCGTACATCACTGCACGCCTGTGCTTACTGGCTGCGATATGGCGCTCCAGAGCAGGTTGTGCAGCGAACTTGGTTCGGCACTCGGCACATTCGTACGGGCCTGAGTGCCAGTTCTTTTCATGGCTCCAGGATTCATCACTAGAGTCAAAGGTCTGCCCGTCGCAACCTTTGTAAGGGCATGAGAACGTTCCATTTTCGTTCTCGAAAGGAGAGTCGAGGACGAAGTATCCCTCAGGCGCGACTAGAGGCCTCTCCTGGGAGCACTGAGGGACCGACATCAGAATGTGAATGAGGGTAGGTCGTGAGAGACTCGTATTAGAGGGCGGCCTCTTGGCAACTATAGCAAGATTTCAACTCAAGTAGTGTGCAATAGGGCGTCCTTTCCATTAGTTAACCACCGGTTTTGAATGCTCTGAGTGACAATACCGCTATTGTAGCATCCAATAGTCAAGTCATCTTCAGGATAGATGCAGTATTTGTGACAAGTCGGAGTTCTTGAGGCAAGAAAGGAGGTAAATGAAGTATACAGAAATAGTAAAAGAGAGCTGATCTTGATCCAAATCTGAGATTCAACTCAGCAACGGAGCCAGCGAGATGCAGTAATTGAGTAAGGCAGGGTGAATCTCAAATGCAGTTCCTGGTGGTTGAGGGGAGTTTCTCCGGTAGAATGTTTGCCTCATGTTTAAGGTATGCAGACTTGAGTTTATGAAGGAGCGGCCTGTTGAGGCTGTTGCCAGCTGTCGCGAGTGTTGCCAGTCTCGCCTTCCTCTACTCTAAATTCAACTCTTGCTCCCCTCCTCACTCCGACAACTGACGTTCATCAAACAATCATCTCTTTCATCGACGACATGTGTGTCTCCATCTTGTTCGTTTACAGACCGCTAACGCCTTCATCTAGTCTTCTGCCTCCAACGACCAAGTCTGTGATTCACTCTGACATTCGAGAACAAGGCTTCGGAAGTAGCCTCAGGTTAGCCGAGAGTGCACAAATATCAGAGCCGAGGTGATCAACTCGACCCTGTTTACGAAGCTCGAGAGATGATGGAGGCCCATCGAGCGTCCCTTGCCATCTCGCTGTTGCAGGCACATGCTGGTGAATAACAAGGAAACCTCGTATGAACATCTGTGAACCCGAACCCGGATTTACCTAGAGGTACGCGTGTCTTACCGTAGGTGTCCCAGGCACGGTATTCCCTCCAAGTCGAGACGTTGGTAGACTGACGCTCACTAGTTGATAGGTTTCGATGCGATCCCGGCTTTCATCAAATACCACATCCGGTATGGTGTAGTGGCTAACATTTCGCGCTCTCATAACTTGAGGGATATAAATTACCCGCGGAGCCCAGGGTTCGATTCCCTGTACCGGAGATTTTCCTTTTTGCTCTCTCACGCGATGTAATTGTCTTTTTGCTCGTAAGGTGAGAGATCAACCATCTGCCAGAGTCTGCTGATTGAGGATGCTGTTGATACTGCGCGGGGATGATCCTTTGTCTGTCAAGGGGTATCGTGACTCTTAGAGGCTCTGTGATAGTAGGATTCACTGTTCCCTGCAACGCGGCTGCTGGAAGGTTCATTAGCTATGCGAGAATTTTTTTGCGTCATTTCAGTTATTAATAAATCTACAGCTGGCACTCGTTAGCCAAGATGCTTGAGTAACGCGTTATAAAATTTCCCCGAGAAAACCTTCTGCCTCCCCCTCCCCCCCCCTTTTTTTAACCTCGGCTTCTTCTCCATCCCTCCCTCAACACATCAAAAACATCCTCGAAGAGCAGCTGTACGATCATCTATCAATCCAAGAACATCACCAGTATGTCTGCTTCGTCACTCGTCTGATGCGTAAAATTCGAGAAGGCTAATTTGTGATTTAAGTCTTGGTGCATATGACTACTGGCAGAATCAATCAGGAAACTTGAGCCGATAGTCCCTCTAAAAAGCCAGCGTACTGCCAAAACAATACCGGCTATTTAGCAGGTTAAGGTCTCGTTCGTTATCGCAATTAAGCAGACAAATCACTCCACCAACTAAGAACGGCCATGCACCACCACTCACAAGATCAAGAAAGAGCTCTGATGATCCTAAGGTTGCGCCTCCTGGGCATGATGTTCTCCAGACTGGGCTCTGGCTGAGCATCGATGATACTAGTGAGCTGAGTGCCTTCGAGACGGTCACATACAACAACATCAACACGGTACGCAATACATTCCCCATCATCTTTACGAAACGTCTTTTGACCGCCTAATATGCCTGTTCTCGAGTCCTATACTAATTCAGCTTCTAGCTGGCGTCAACCATGAACAAAATCTTGGACGTACTTTTGGCTGAAATTCCACGATCGGGGTACGTCTAGTTCATGCGACTCCTTTCTATTACTGACAATTAGGCAGACCCAGTGCCTGCCCGACGCTCATCTATTGGAAGCTCCAAGGACATCTCTATTGATGAAGAGTCTGAGGATAAGTAAGCTTCTAATCGAGCTCTTGCTCGTCTTCTCAAGAAGGCCGATGATTTTGCAGAAAGCCTAGAACGCTTTTTTCTCGCTAACGACATCAAGGCTGGCCCCCTTGTGTCTCGGTCTCGCAACCTCGAGGCCTTCTCCCATGGTTTCCTCGAATTTGCGAAGACAGAAGTTGCCAGTTAGTTACAAATTCTCCTGCAACATCTACAATTATCAAGCGATGACGCTGACGTTTGGCCTCCTCTCATAGAAGAACTCATCGAGTCGCTCTCCACGCTTGCGGATAATGACGTTTAAGATGTAAGGTTGCCGGCTAAGGCTCGTAGAGCCAGCTCTCTGAGCCACTGTAGCCTAGGCCTCTCATAAGTTGTGTGGTGCAATTCACGGGACCCAGTTCCGTGGAATTGGTTGATCTTTTGCTCGCCAGCTCAACCAGATAGCTCTAGGCCTATTGAAGGCTAGGCGCATCACCCGAGACCTTACACAAGAGCTTTGCATCATCTTTAGCGAGGAACACAAAGAAGACCGGGCGGAAGGAAAGAAGAAGAAGGCCGTGAGGCGTTCTGCGAGCTTTCAAACCAATGTCGCGAGTGACAAGGGCGAAAGCCAGGCAACACACTCAAGTCCTCTCCACGACAATCTTCGGCAGGGCCCAAACCTCCATGGCAGAGCGCGCTGCAACAGCGTAATCAAGATTCGCAAGCTGCTCTGTGATATCCGCAAGCTCATCGGGAAACGTCTTTACCTCCTCGCCGCGACCAAAATTGGGATAAGAATTGATCCTCAGCGTCACCCTCGAGATAGATAGGGTCTTCCTCAAAATCCTTGTCCAGATCTATGCCAGCCCTTTGGAGAGATTCTGAACTCAGTATGGCATCACCTTTCACATGAGAATCATCGTGAACAGATTCCTGAGCCCGCTCTAGGAGACGTTGATTGAATTCGGTGCTCATAGCCTGAAGATTCTGAATTTGATGATCGGTTTCAGTACTGGTAATGTTGCGTTGCCGTTCTTCTGCGAGACCTCTTATTAAAGAACGAAATGCAGACCGTCGGAGCACTCTACCTCGATTCTTCTTCTCGGCTGAAGCCCCGTTGTGCGGATATTCTTCATCTGTTCCGCGCAGGTCATTGACAAGGTTGTTCAACATCGGACCCATCTTCCGAAGTTGGTCTTGACTGAGCTTCGTTACCGACAGCAGCCCGTGAACTTGGCGATCCTGATCACCATTGTCGTCTTCCTTCAATGCTAGGGCTGTGAGATTGAGCAAAGCGACTCAGTCACGAATGTAGTACTGCTCCAATACCCTGAAGTTGGGGTCATGGGCCATGACAGCCCTCGTCTTATCCAGACCGATTTTCTGAGAGAGCTCATAGGCAGTGTTGCGTCGAATGCTGTAAATGTCACTGGTTCAACATACCCAACCAAGCTTCTCCCTTCGTCGCTTCAGATACTCGGTGAGCGCACCAGAACTCATCACCTTTCCTAAATCAACAGATCTACCTCGCTCCTTGCCTGCTACGAAAACTGGCTCATCCCGAAATGCCTTTTTCACAGTGACAAATCTTTGAGGTCCGTTGAAGAGCTCGTCGATGGTATTGATACCGTCCAAAACACCTCGGCTGAGAGCGATTGTCAGGATTCGATGAGGAGCGGATAGCTCGAAAGTCAGCCTTCCTTACGGGCTGTGAAGTGTCCTAAAGATGCGGGTTAGCCTTTGCGACTGCTGGAGCGTAGCAACATGACTCACAAAATTAAAGATTTGGGGCCATCGTCAGCTTGTATCTCGGGATCGAGAGTGTTCATCTTCAGGTTCCTGATGGTCATTCGGATAAGAAACTCACCATTCTGTCTCTCGATGACCAAGTCACCCTATACAAGATAAGGTAGATGTTGTGGCTCTTCTACCTTTTCAGGCTTGCCTAAAGATCCTGGTCTGAAAGCTCCGAGGCGGGCAAGAACCCAAGCAAGATGGTGACATTCAGTCAATTCTATGCAATGAGTTTCGTTGAGATCAAACTCCATCATCTGCAGTAATTCCCATGTGTCGACCAAACTCTTGTTGATATTCGTCGGTCGGGTTTTAATGCTGAATTCCGCCGCAAGAAACCTCACCATTTCGGTCATAGCATTGTAAACCAGATGTTCGGGCGCTTCGAGCCATCGTTCTACATACTTGCGCTGAACCCAGAATAACAGACTTCGACGGTGAACAATAATCGCCCGGAAGCTTACATGATCATCGTCTGTCGAGCACGGAACGCACTCGGTTACCACGAAGCGCATGAAAAACCGTAGTTGTTGGATGAGTTGCTTCCACGGATCTTGAGTGCCAACATCAGGGCTTGGGAAGCATAGTAGATCGAGTGCCTCATCCTCAGGGAGATTTTCGTCAAGATCTTTTTCTCGAGCCACCTTTACCCACTGGCGATATAAGCTGAGATGACTGTCTTGGCGAAGCTGTGTCTGTAACACATGAAGGCGGAAGCCACGGGCAAGGTTGTCAAGTTTGGCTGTATCCTGGTAGAGCTCGAAAAATTCGCTGTTCTCAGGATCAATTCCTTCGGCCTCCTTGAGGAAGTCCTCGAATTGCCACTTCGACCGACCGATTTTATTCGGCGCTATCGTAGGAGACGGGAGGAGGATCAAGCGGATATCGCGATGCGCCGATGATTGTATTATCGTGCCTACTAGCCAGTGGTTGTCTAATGAGAGTTGGGTCTGGGGAGTGTGCGAGGCAGGTTCAGGATGGGGATAAGGAGAAAAGTGAGGTAGGGGAGGTACCTAAGGCAACGAGGGCCTCGGGAATTTTGTTCACCCGCCGAAATACCTGAGTAACAGCTGCAGGTCAGCCAGCATCAAGTTGTACTTGAACTAACCAGGTAAGGTAGATACTTCTATTCTCAGGTTTGAGCTACCTCGTATCGCAGAACAGAGAACCAGTTCCAAGACGGATATGCCCCCAAGTCTCCTCGTTGTCTTGATGCCCCTGAACCGTTACCCCGTCATTCTCCTCAACCTTGATTCGAGAATGGCTATCGAGCGCATCCTGGTAAAGTCAGCGTCGATAGGTCTCCAAGGGCCACGGTACTCCATGAAAGATAAAGGATCATCTCCAAGCATTATCAACAGCATCCTCAATCACTCTGGTCACTTCATGGCAAAAAGTTACGCCAACGTCCCAAGTTTCGGTACATAACCGTCCTCTATCGATAATAATACACCTCGCACCTCACCAAGCAAACCCGTGTTAAGCCATGACTTGATCCCTGTGCTGGCTGCGTTTTGGTTGACCATATCTAGCAACTCCCAATGCCCTGCACCCAAGATCGCAAGGGCCTGCCAAAATATTCACAAGTACATTCGAAAAGAAAAAGCCGTTCAACCCCGCTGATCATCTGTGCATCCCGTCTTGGCAGCTGTTGTTACATTCCATCGGTGTTTCCACTCGATGCCTTTGTTTGTTGCCAGTGCTTATACCTCTAAGCATCAATCATCCCGTCTGCAATGGCGAGCCTCTGTCGAGCCGTCTTGGCTCGCTTGGAGCCCTTCGCCCTGCCCTTCTTGCCCTTGGTGTCACTCTCGGCGGGAGTCGCCGGCGTGGCCGCGCCTGAAGGCCCTTGCTTATTGCCATCGTCAAAATGTCCCTCGCCTGGAAAAATTGTTAGCTTCAACTCGCACACAATGCCATTCTGATGCTGCTCACCCTCATGATACATGTCGTCCAAGCTGGCAGAGTTCTCGGCCTTCCGCCGCTTGCCGCCCTTCTTCTTCTGCTGCTTCTCGAGCTCTCCAGACTCGAGCAGTTCCTTCTCCCGGCGCTCGATCATCTCCGCCTGCTCATCATCCGCCAGCCACATGGCAATATCGCGGTTGCGGTTCTCGGGAGCACGACGGCCAGAGAAGTCCACGCTGGCACCTCCACCCTGGATGACCACCCGTTGGACTTCCTCCTTCTGCAGCGCACGCTTCCTGATACGCTCTTCAATCGTGCCGCGGGTGATGAGACGATACACAGTGACCTGTCTGGTCTGGCCCAATCTGTGAGCTCTGTCCATGGCCTGTGAGTCGATGGTGGGATTCCAGTCCGAATCGTAGAAGATGACGGTGTCGGCGGACGTGAGATTGATACCAAGACCGCCAGCACGAGTGGACAGCAGGAAGATGAAGATTTCAGGCCGAGTTTGGAAGTCGTGCACCGTGTCACGTCGGTCCTCCAACTTGGTCGAACCATCCAGGCGGCAGTACTTGTAGTTGCGGTACGTCAAGTACTCCTCCATCATGTCAATCATGCGAGTCATTTGGAAGTAAAGCAGCACACGGTGACCCTCGTTCTTAAGCTTGAAGAGCAACTCGTCAAGCTTCGCCAGCTTGCCGCTGTCCGTAACAAATCGGCGCATTGACGGAACAGTGATGTTGGTGAACCGCTTCTTCTCGTGGTCTGGCGCGGGCAGCAGCGCCTTCGTCGGGTAGAGCTCAAGAGGCAACTTGGCCTCGACCATCTTCTTCTCATCCCAAAGCGAAGGGCCATAGAGGGCCTTGCGGATAGAAATGTTGAATAGCTGTTCTTCTTTCTCATTGCCAGTGCCTCGACTGTTGCACGAGACTTGGATGGGTGGCGCCGAGGCACGTGGCCGTCCCGCCTGCTCCAGTCGACCGAGGCCAGAGTTACCATAGTCGGCACGGGCAACATTCATAAGGCGACCTAGAATACCCTCCTTGGTGATCTCAACAATCGAGTCCCGATTCTCACGAGCCCTGATTTGGAACAGTGCATGAACCGGGATGTAATTTTTGTCCTCCACTTCATCGTACGCCGCCTTGAAACGGCCGAGTCGATCCAGTTTCTGAAGCTCGTTGGTAGCACGCGTAATTAGGCTCTGGTGAGTTGCTTTGTAGACGTCCACTGGTGCAGTGTCAGCAAACCGCAACCACGAGAATGCACCGGCTCCCTGTGTGCTCTCGCGCACATGCTCAGGCGTCCAGATGTTCATCATGTGGTTGAGCACTTGGTTTCGCCAACCAGCCTTCTGGTTGTCCCTTCCTGGCTTGTAAAGTCGTCCACCCTCCCGCCAAACAAGGCGAGGAAGTTCGTAGTCGATCAAGCTGCGACTCGAGTACCCCACGGCGACGTTGTTCCCCTCTCGAATAAATGACGCCGTCTCAGCAAAGAAGGCACAGGCGAATGGCGACGTAACCTCGGCGCGTTCGAAGAGATCGGGGTGGTTGCACACCTTCCGGAATTGCATGACCAGGTTCATGAGTGTACCGGAGTCTTGGTCGTCTCCCATGGTAGCCTTCTCGACGAGGTCCATAATATTAATTTGGTTCCGGAGATTGCCATAGTAAGCCCTTTGTCGATATGTGAGATCGCAGAAGACATCGAGCTCAATCTTGTCACCCAGCTCTTTCTGCACGTGCTTCTTCACACGCCGAAGCATGAAGGGCTTCAAGATCATATGAAGACGCTTCAACTGATCCTCGTTGAGCTTCGTGTTGCTTTGAGCATGAGATTCGATGTCCTTGGAAAACCACTCGCTGAATTCGTCGTGTGAATCGAAAAGTGAGGGCATAATGAAATGAAGCAGCGCCCAGAGTTCCTGCATGTTGTTCTGGATAGGCGTTCCTGTCAGCAGCAGTCTGTTTCGGCAGTGGAAGCCCAAAAGACACTTCCAACGCGAACTCTGGGAACTCTTGATAGCTTGGGCTTCGTCAAGAATCATGTACTGCCACCTCATCTTCTGGAAATAGGCAACGTCTGACACCACGAGCTGGTAAGACGTTACGCACACATGGAACGCGGCATCCTTCCGGTACGTCGTGTGTTTGCGGTCCCAGAACTTCCGAAGCACCTTTCGATCGCCCGCGCTGCCCCAGTACGGTAGGATCTTAAACTCGGGAACGAACTTGGCGATTTCCTGCTGCCAGTTGTGGAGGGTTGAAGCGGGTGCAACTACCAGGAAGGGGCCCCAAATGTCGTGCTTCTCGGCCAGGTAAGCCATGACAGAAATGGACTGTACCGTCTTCCCCAGACCCATTTCGTCCGCCAAGATGCCGTTGATACCCTGCTCGTACAGGTTAACGAGCCAGTTCAAGCCCTTGAGCTGATACTCCTTGAGCTGGGTATTGATAAGCTTCGGCTGCTCGACCTCGACATCTCCAAGGCCAGTTGGATTCTGGAAGTTCATTTCGCCGTCGTCGTCCATATCCATTCCCTGCTGGTTGAACTCGCGAGCCTTCTTTTGCGCTTCCGCAATGGCATTCTGAGCATTCGCAATGGCAGCGGCCTGGAGATTCTCCTCATCCTCTTCTTCAAAGGTGAGATTTTCAAAGTTGGTAACCTTGCTGCCCACCGGACCAGTGGGTTCCTTGATATCCAACTTTCGTTGTTGATGGTCGTTCGGGTCCCTAGCCTCGTCGGGGTGATCAGTGCTTCGTTCGACCTCATCGGTTTTGATCTTCTTGCCAATGAAATGAGAGTAGAGCTCCGTCTGAGAAATAAGGAAGTTGAGCTTCCTCTTCTGGCGAGCGGCTTCGCGATCGGCCTCTTCCTTTCGAGCGTTCTCGATCTCCTGCTTCTCTGCGGCTTTTCGAAGATCACGTTCTTCACGCTCGTTTCGCTTCCAGAATCCCATCATGTCACGCATGACCCGCTTCGCGCGAGCCTGAAGGTCCTTGGTGCCCTTGTTCGTGCGCAACTGCCACCGCTTCGCCTCCTTGGAAGCGAGGATTGCCGTCTTCTTGAGGTTGGAAGCCTTGGTCGCATACGAATCAGCAGCCAGCTTGAAAGTCTTGTTGACATCTTTGCGAGCCATATCTCGCCAAATCTGGTCGTAGATCTGATTATAGCCCTTAGACATAAACTTCTTCTCATTGTCGGGCACTTCATCGACCTTGCTCGGGGCAGGCTCTTTGGTCTCCTTTTCTTTCTCGGCATCGGGCTCGCCTTTGGTCTTCTTAATCTTGATGCGCACTCTGTTTTCCTCCTTTGTCGGCAACTCCTCACCAGCATCCAAGGCAGCCTGAGCGGCTTCGGCGGAGTCCTTTTCGGCCTGCTTTTGCTCCTTAGATTTCTTCGGCCGTGGCCCGCCCCGGCCTTTGCCCTTTTTGCCTCCACCTTCCATATCGGATGCCTGAAAGGTGGACATGGTACCTCCCTCCAAGTTAAGTTCCAGGTTTCGTACCGGTCCCTTGATACCTTTCTGAAGGATAAGCTTTGTCTGTTGAGCCTTCTTACTAGCTCGTTCAGCATCGCGCAGGTGCTTCTGTCGTTCCGTCTCGTCCTCGGCCGCAAACGCGCGAGCCAAAGCTGCTTCCTTGAGCTCCATCGTAACAGCCATGGATTTCTCCCGACGCCGCTTTCGCTGCATGTCCTTCTTGCGCTCCTTCTCCGCGAACAGCTCCTGCTCACGAACTTCATGAAGGGCCTCGTCGTAAAAGACATCGTCGTATCGACGTTTTCCGAGGTCGGCATGTCTGAGAAGCTTCTTATCCGAGACCATGGCGTAGTCATCGCGTCGGAGACGACTCTGCTCCGTATCGGCCTCCTCCATGACGCGCCGGCGTTTCTGAGCACGCATCTTGTAGTGGGACTCATCGAACTCGTCGGGGTCTAATGATGCAACGTTGTTCTCGATCTGGATCTCGGCCTTTTGAATCTTGTTCTCCATCTCGGCCGACCATGTCTTCTGCTTGGGTTGGCCGTTTGCTTGACGCTTTGCAGGAGGGCGAGGGGTAGGTGAGTCCTTTTTGACGGATGACCTGCGTCCATTCTTGGGAGTGGCAGCATCTCGAATGTCAGACGCACGACCCTTTGTTGACTTGCGGCCTCCTCGCTTCTTGGTTGCCACATCCTTGGTGCGGACGGGGGCAGGCTCGGGTTCGGTTTCAACCTCCCTCTCGACTTCGGTATCGTGATCAGGCTCGTGGTCGGGAGCTCCAGGTGCGGGAGAAGGCGCTTTTGGTTCCCGCGCGGGCTCAGCGCTGGAGAGGATGTTGGAGAAGGACATGGGATCGGCAGCACGACTAGGCGTCTTTGATAAAGTCAGCGTTGTACACGGGGTTCCGGTCTGCAGATCACCTACGTTCGCTGGGGCCAGAGCCGGAGCAGGAGCAGGCTTTTGAGGCGAAGGGGCTGCCAACTCCGACTTGATCAAAGGCGGTAGGGTTGATCCGCCGTTGGTATTTGAGCTCATTGTCCCATGTCTCAAGCTTGGGGACGTCATGTGTGGTTGTCGTGTCGGCGGGCTATTTGAGCCGCCAGGAGGATTTGGATGAGAATGAGACAGCGGACTACGAGGACGATTGTACGTTGATGAACGAGGCGATGTGTAGGAGTTGTTGTAATACGACGAAGAGTGTGGGTCGGCTGATTGCGAGTACGTGTAAGGATCACGGGCCTGAAGATTAAAAATTTACGTTAGCATCGTTTCCGGCGACTGTTGCATCATGGTTTGAGAGCAAAGGCAGAAAAAGGCGATGATGGCGTTGGATGGATGGTGCGAGGGATAAGAAAAAAAAATTGTGAAAAGATGCAGCCATTGATGACTTGGAGAAGGGAAAAGAAGCACAAGCACAGGCTCACGTAAAAGTGTTGTGAGTTGGTTCAGGCGAGTCAAAAGAAGTGGATTGCCCCTTACCTTGGGAGTGCCGGCTGGGGGCGCGTTGGCGTTGCTCCAGGAGGCACCCGCGTCAGAGACCCGGCGTTCCTTGGTGGTGTCAGTCGTAGGATCGTACAATCTGCCCGTGGCAGGCTTTTCCCGAGCGTGATGAATTTCAGAGGCCGTGGGGGAGTAGTAGCCGGCGGGCGGATGCAGAGGCGAAACTGGAGGCGGATGCTGGTGATGGTGGTGATGTCCGGCCGAAGATGAGCTTAGCCCGGGAGGCGGCAGTGGAGGAGCAACGGGGCCGCCGGATGCGCCCGGAGCGGTCGAGGGCATATAAGGGTTGTGCAGGACGGGACGAGGTGGTGATTGAAGAACATGGGAATCCCTCGCGGTGTTGGCGTTGGGAGATGGAAAGGGAGGCGGGCGAAAATCGGGCTGAGTGGGCGAGCGCAGGCTGAAGGTGGAGTGTCGATGGGGATGCGCATTCGCACTTGATGTCGCAGTTGTCGCACCGCCAGGACCAGCAGCTCCAGCACCGTCCATGATGGTATCGTCGCCATGTCGATAGTGACGATCGCGTTCATCGTCTTCCGCTCTGTGCAGCGGCCGCTGCAGCACCGACGAGTGGTAACCGTTCTTGTCCATTGCTGACGGCTCTGGTCCCGGGACCCGGATCGAGACAAAGGACGCGAATGACAAGGACGACGAGCAGGAGGGAAAAGAGAGAAAATTAGTTGGGCGGCCGGGAGGATTCTACTCTCTGGAACCCATGTGCACGAGAGCAACGAATCGACGACGCGGTCCCCAAAAAAAAGGGTATGTGTGTGTGTGTGTGTGTCCTGGGAGACGATGCGCGATGGGGACGCACGCGATTTGCGACCCGGTTCGGTTTCGAGGTCGCGGGTCGATGCAGCAACCCGCGCGACAAGACGATGAGATGGGATATTGGTGGTGCAGGTTGAACAGGGTAAGGAGAAAGACACGTGCACGTAAAAGGAATCCGAAGGTTGACGAGGAAGAGGTGAAGATGTGGCAATGCAGGAGCAAGTGCCTAATGGGGTCAATGGGGGCGGGGGAGCGGACGGCGGACGATCGTGGGTCGAGGACCTTGAGCTTTCTGGTGGTGGTGGTGACGATGTAGACCAAGTTGGCGATGGCGATGGTGGAGACGGCGATGCGGATACAAAGTTGGACAGAAAAGCAACCTTAAGAGGAACAACAACACTTGAAAGAGATGGCAATGAATGGAATTTTTCACAACAGGGGGATTTTGTTGGTGTGGTAGAACGCGCACCCACCGCCCAAGATAACGCCCCAGCGGAGAGAAGGGGAGGAAAAAAAAAACAAGAAGCGTCAGAGAGGCAGCAAACGAGGAAAGGCAAAAATTGGTGATTGGCGACGTTGGTGGTGATAGTAACTAGTGGAAGGCACCTTAAAGGGCGGCTTTGCTTCACAGAAGAACCAGCCCTGGAAGCTGCAGAGAGCTCCGGCGGGTGGGCTTCCCCAGTGGAGTGGCCCCAATGGAGCGGCCCAGTGGAGCGGGCCAGCACCTAATGGTGGTGATGGTGCGCCGCTGCTGTTCCCGCCGTGCGCCCTGCCATGCCTTCTCTCCTAGATCACTCAAAAGAGTCAACCCCAATCCAGCCCGATCCAGCCGCGCCGCTCCCTGGCCAATCGTTGGACAGATTTATGGACATCAGATCCTTAGTGCCGCAGTGTGGAACAAGGGGAAATGCCCACTATCAGCACCGGACTATGCCTAATTGGTGTCAGTAGGGACAGGGGTGTAGGATAGCGTCCATCGAGATGAGACAACCAGACAAAGGATTCTCCTCCACGATGATGTGGTGAGATGCGTTAATTGCTCAAATTCGAATCATCAGAATCATCATCATCATTATCATCATCATTATCATCATCATCGCTGGCCTCCAGTACGAGTTCGTAGCTAATTTCGTGACTGTTCAAAGTTGTAGAAAAGTCACGGCTCTCTCTCGCTGCCCATACCCATGCTACCACCTCCCAGCTAGTTCCCTCACCTCATATCCAGCCTGAATAACCTCTACTGGGTAGTAATCAGAACCAAACCTGACATGAAAGGATTTTTTTTTTTTTACCAGGGCACCTTGGCTTGGGCCATGAACTTGAGATCGTCATCGACATCGCTCCGAAGGCTCATCTCCAATCCCGCAATCAAAGCCCTCGCCCTCCTCGCCTCATCTCCCCACCGTTCCGTCTCCGCCTCCTCCGTAAAGCTCACCCTCTTCTTCCACCACATCAGCCAACCCAGAGCTCTCGCACCCTCCGTGGCCCGAAACAGGCCCGCGCTAACGTCGATTAAGCCTGGGCGTTTACCGTCGTGCCAAAAGACCGTGGCGCCGCATGTCCCGCAGAAGTTACGCGTCACTCCAGACGACGAGTGAACGCTGTGTAAGATTCCCGACGGGAGAGTTGCAAAGTCGAGAGGCTTCACGACTTCTTCGTCGTCTTCTTCCAGGTAGAAGAAGATGTTTGTGCGAGGGATGAATGCCCATGTTTGGATTTCGAAGCCTGATGCCAGGCGACACGAGCGGCATGCGCATGTCCCAGCCCGGTACTTGTTGTCGATTACCCACCATTTCTCATCGAGTCTGTTCTTGGCCTCTTTCGCTTTGTCTTGGCAGTATGGAATCATCAGATCGGGAAAGTCGGAGTGAAACTGGGAGCTGGCCTCGTTGGGGCGCGTGACGTGGAACTTGACCCGTCCGCAATCGCAGCTTGCTGGGAGTACCTCTTCTTGATCTTGATCCGAAGAAGCTGATATCATCGACTCATCGCCTGAATCGAGACCTACAGCAGCAGCAGCAGCAGCAGCAGCAGGAGGGGGAGGAGGAGGGGGAGGAGGAGGAGGAGGAGGAGGCGGCAGCAGCAGCGGGGACGGCGTGTAATCGCAATCAGGCTCCTTGCCATCAATCTCGAGCATCCACCTGGAAATCCCTCCATCTCTCGTATCGTAAATCTTCAGATGCCTCCCGAAAACGGCACGCTGCTTGACCTCCTCCCCCATGTTGATGGCTCCCATCATGACCCCGGTGGCCACCTCCCACCCCATGTCCTTTCGCCAACGGAAGATGTGGCACCCGCAAATGGAGCAGAAGAACCGAGTGTAGTCGTCATACCCTTCATATTTGCGAAGACCGCCGAAAGTAGTCGGCTTGAGGATCGGAAAGTAAGACATGCAGAGGACGCCGCTCGTATGGCGACAGGTGTCGCAGTGGCAGATTGCGAGTGAGATGTCACTTGCGTCTTTCTGGCGCCGGACTCTGACGTATCGGTTCGCGCACCCGCAGAGGCATTCGATTTCGAGTTCCGGATGCATTCTGTTAAAACGTATTTGGAGTTCTGATCGAGAGATTGTTTGGTTGCCGTCTCAAGGCCCCAATACTGGTGACAACAGGTCATGGACAATGTTGCTGAATTGGTGACGTGATGAAGCCATATTCGTGTCACCAGCTGAGAGGTCTCCCGCCTTTGTTAACATCCATGAGATCTATGCTCGTTTGCGACCACTGGCAGTCCCTCACAGTTGTCTTATGTTCGATCATGTGGCAAACGCGCGATGGCACCTGGCGCCAGTTCCACTGCGGGGAAGGCTCAGAATAGAACTGGTGTGATTCACAGAAGGCATCGCCGGTAAGCTCGCGAACCCATCAAAGACTTGGAAACCATTTTAGCGCGTAGCTAGCCATTGCTTGGGACCTCCCTAATCATATACATCTCCCTCTCATCAACACCCTTATACATCTCTACAAGCCCTCCATCCTCGCTCCCCACCTCTCTCGCCCTATCTACAATTCTCTTTGCCCAAGCCTCGTTATCAATCCTCCACCAGGTCACATCGCTAAACCCCAGCCGTCTGTACAGCTCCGCCCCTTCAGCGGAGGAGACGATCAATGTCGGTACTTGCAGAGTATCGCTCTCTTGAAGGACTACTTTGAGTAACGCTGCACCAATGCCCTGTCTTTGGTGACTCGGGAGGACCATGAGATGTTTGATGTCTGGAGGGTTCAGCAATAGAAAGAGATGGGAGAGGGGAGAGATTACAATAATGTTTTCGAGTTTTGAAAGATTCCTCGTAGAGCCTCTCCTTCTCAGCATCGTGAGTTCCAAACTCCCGCCATAGATCTTTCAGATACTCCTTCGGCTCATGAAGCCCCTTCCGTTCAGTTCGTGCTGCAATTTCGTCCGCGGCCCCGTTCTCCTCCTTGGACTTAATCCCATCCAGAATCTCATACGTCACAAAACCAACGACTACAGCGTTCTTCACAGCGACTAAAACCCGAGTCTTGGGGTCCCTCAGAGCGCCCACCGTCGAAACGGGGAGGATGTCTCGCGGGTGTTTCTCTAAGAAGGCAGCGTAGAACGAATGATATTTAGACAGCGCTTCGTAGTGGACATTAACAATTGCGGAAGCATCTGACAGCGTCCCTGGGCGGATGGATGTTGCCATGGTGAATGTTGACTCTTCGACACTCAGAGAGGAGAAGTCCGAGGTCGGTACGGCTCGAGGTCACTGTGAGGCTCCTATAAGACTGTGTGGTCCAACCCGGTAGATGGGTCCGGAATGCCGGGATAGTGAGTCACCCCGGGAAGTCGATCCACTTTATCGCGTTGAGCAACAGTAACGCTCTCTGGCTATGGCAAACGTCCCATACACAAGCGTCTCCTCTCTCTTCTCGCGTCAGGGTCACGAATCCTAAGTCTCCAGACACCTCTGAGTATATAATAAAATGCCGTTGGTTTGGAAGTGTGCATTCTTGCTGACCAGACCTCTAAATAATAAAACCCAATGAAAACCGCAAATCTATGGCGTAAACATAACTCATTCTCAAGGGCGCATCATGCCTCGTCGTGAAGGCTCATGCGCATGCGTCGTAACGGCGTCCTGTCATCCATCGTCGTCCCGATGACCCACCGCTCAGCGCGGATATCCCAAGAAAATGCCCTTTCATGTCAACTTTTGTGAATGATCCCTCTATATTCGTCTTCATAATCCCTTCTCCCGTTTAGACAGCACCAGAGGAAATCATCTTCTTTCGCAGGTAGTTCTTGTACTCGGAGATGGTGCCGTCCCACTCTCGGATGGTCTTGTTCTCGCACACAAGAATCTGCTTTGCAATCTTGTCCAACAATCTGGTTCAAATGTTAGTGAGTGAAAATGAGGAGAATGACAAAGAACCGGGGTCCATGGTAAGCTTACCGGAAATCGTGGGACACGACAATAACACCTCCGCTAAAGGCGTTGATAGCATCCGCCAAACTGTCAATGGTAGGGATATCAAGACCGTTGGTAGGCTCGTCGAGCAGTAGCATGTTGGGTCCGTCAATAGCCAACAGGGCGAATACAATTCGGCTCTTCTGGCCTTCTGACAAAGTACCCATCAAAGCGGTCTGGGAATCACCGGTGAGGCCGTAGCGGCCCAGCTGTTGACGCCAGTACTGGTAATCCTGGGACTTCTCACTGTACTTGTCCCGGACGAAATCGAGAGCCGACTTGGTCAGGTCAAGCTGCTCAGCGCTGTGCTGGGAGTAGAGGCCAAGCTTCAAGTGAGTATGCCGGGTGACGGAGCCACCAGTGGGGCTAAGCTTGCCGGTCATCAATCGAAGCAGGGTCGATTTGCCGACACCGTTGGGGCCGACGAGGGCTGTTCGGGAGTCCATGTCGAAACCAAGATCCAGGTTACGGTACAGGTCATCCTCTGCGTTGCCAGAGTAGGAGAAGGTAACGTTATCAAAAGACAGGACAGGGGGAGGGAGCTTCTCAACATCGGCGAATCGGAAGGTGAAGACCCT
Organism: Microcera coccophila; assembly: GCA_024112705.1. Classification (NCBI taxonomy): domain Eukaryota; kingdom Fungi; phylum Ascomycota; class Sordariomycetes; order Hypocreales; family Nectriaceae; genus Microcera; species Microcera coccophila. Next base: position 11,796 of record JAMYIC010002450.1, on the reverse strand, counting down.
GTCTTCAGCAACAGGTTGGATGAACCCATCGGCCTCCATCTTGTCGAGGATCTTCTGGCGCGACTTGGCCTGTCGCACCAAGTTGGCATAGGTACCAGCGCTGGCAATGAACTTTTTGATGTGTGCAATCTCGTCCTGCTGCTTCTGGTACGCCTTCATCTGATTCGTCTCTTGCTCAGATCGGGTCTTGTGGTAAGAGTCGTAGTTACCACCATAGTAGACGAGCTGCTTCCCTCGCATGTCGAGCATGTTGGTGCAGACACCGTTGAGGAAATCCATGGAGTGAGAGACCAGGACCAAGGTTCGGTCCCACTTCTTCAGGTACTCTTCAAGCCACACACAGGCCTCGAGATCCAAATGGGCAGTGGGGTCGTCGAGGAGTAGCAGCGAAGGCTTGACGAAAAGGGCCTTTCCGAGAGCGACTCGCATCCTCCAGCCACCAGACATGTCCTTGGTCTTCTTGTGAATAGTCTTCTTGTTGAACCCGAGACCAGTCAAGATGAGGGAGGCTCGGGTAGCAAAAGTAGAGGGGTCCATCTTGTCCATGTGCTATGCGGAATCGTTAGTTATAGGTTATCGGACGCCCAAGAATGGGTTGACTCACGTCGTAGAGATCGATCAAAACAGGGCTCTCGGGTCCCTCGTCTTCGAGCAGCTTCTCAGCCAACTTATCCAGACGCTCCAGCTCGAGCTCGGCCTCTCTGACAACCCACTCGAGGGCGCCAAGGTCGCTGGGAGGGGCACCCTCGTTCAGTAGGTAAATATCGACGTGTTCGGGGATGGGATACTCGCGGGCGGCGATGGCCTTGAGGATCGTACTCTTTCCACAACCGTTCTCGCCGAGAAGGCCGTATCTTCGGCCGTAGGAAAGCTCGAGGGTGGAGTCGGTGACGAGGACACGGCCGTGGAACACAAGGGTGGCGCTGGTGATCTTGACGTCCTTGCTGGTGAAAGTAGAGGACAGTACACCGGTAGTGACTCGGTCGGAGATACCGTGCTTATCCATCTGCTCAGCTAAACGCTTGACCTCGTCTAACTTCTCGCCGGTGGTGGTAAAGTCCTCCTCGTTCACGACGGGGTTGCCATGGGCGTCGAGCTCAACCTCCTTGTCGGGCTTCTTGAGCTTGCTAGCCTTGGAGCCCTTGAGCTTGCCCTCGGCGGCCTTCTTTGCGAGGCGCTTCTCCTTGGAAGACGAAGGGGGCATGTTGGCGGTTTTGTGGTAAAAGAGCGGACAGTTGAGAGAACAGAGTGTGGGGTAGAGGGACGCCGGGTATCTCAACGGAAGAAGAGGGTATCTTAAAAGAATTCCGTTGTCCAAACTGAAAAGAAACGGTGTTTGAGGAAAGGGGGCCCTTGAATAACCTCGAAGGGGGAGATGGATGGGGAGGGAAAAAAAATAAGAAGAGGTCAGGAAAAAAAAAAAAGCTGCCTCGCAATAACAGAGTGGCGGTTCAAGTCCTACCGCAAAAGATTGTTGGTGTCCAGCATAAGGCGGGCACTGGCGGGGTTGATTTTCGTTGGTGGGGTTAGAATTTTCAGTTTTTTGGCTGATAGCCGCCGCCAGTCAGGCACCAACCTAAGGCATCAAATCCATGCGATTCATCGGACGATGCAACTCTATTCCTTCTGAAGCATTTTGACTTTTTCTAGTCTAAACCACAAAGGATCGCTCGAATTCGAGGCCCTTTCATGGTATTTCTCAAGGGACTTTACATGAACTTCTCATCCTTGGTTTGGAGGGCTTGTTTGCTCGCTTCTTCAAATCTCTACTCGAGACCATGGCTTTTCACCAGCAGACACAAGAACCTTGACGTCATGTTTACGGTACTTCTGATTGGCTGATAAGATTAGCATTTTACTGCCCTTGTTTCGGCCGTGCCTTAGCGACCTGGAGAGTATGGGGCGTCCGAGTTCGGGGCTGCCATCACGCCTGGGTGCACTGTGGTTCTCTAAATAAGTACCTAAGCTTGCTCTACTTGCACTTGTACAACAGCCTCGATAACCCTCAACCTCCTCTCCCTCAAGCTTGCAAAGGCCACGGCGCAAGTGCTTAGGGCTGTGATGGTCGTCTCATGTTCAGTATTCAACCCCAGCAATTCGACTCGTGGGATAGCGAATTGGCCCTAGCACAATCATCTCTACTCCTTCAATGCTGAGGTTCAGCATGCATTTTCCTAGGCGAAGACTGTCGGCAATCCTTCTGCAACATCTACCCTTGTAGGCGGGCTGGACTGCTGCCGACAGTGGCCTGAAGGTATGGGGGTCCCTGAAAGACAGTGCTAGTTGTTATGCATGAAGCGTTCCATGTCTCACAATTACGGAAACAAAGATGATGTTTTGTTAAACTGGTTCACCAGGGAGAGCAACGTTGACAATATCGCAATTTCATTTCCGTTATAGTTCCCTGCAAGGTTACTCGAGCAAACATCACCCTCCCCGCTGATCAGGTTGCCTCCTCCGCATTCAAAGAATCGTATTTGGACTCGGTCGCCAGACCTGACTGTCTCGGTCCAGCACCACCACTACCTGAAGCTTGGTTCTGCTGCATCTGGTGCTCCGCCAATCTGCTCGGATCATTGTCGCTTCCCGGTTCAGACTCCAGGGCCTTCTTGAGACCATCTTGCGCCTTCGAGTCGTCCCAGTCACCTTCCTTGAGGTTCTTTCCGTGTGGGCCCTTGGTGTAAGTGTCGTGTTGCGAGGTGGTATTTTCGCTATGGGCGGCGTGGCTCTGAGCGTTCTCAGATACATCGGAGGACTTAGTACCCCCGGAGGAGGAAGACTTAGGCTCAGATCGAGAGGCGTTCTCGGTACGGGTGCTACGGTTGGATGAGAACCCACCGCCCTCGCGATTAGACTCGGCCGCCAAAGACTCGGGGGCGACTTTGCCGGCGCCTTCTTTCACCGTTGGCGCCTGATTACCTTGGTCCACCTGGTCATTGGTCAGTCGTGGTGTTTATGAGCTTGGTAACTTGAAGCGCCGTACCTTGGTGCCGGCACTGGGAGCCTTGCGATCCTGAACAGTAGAGGCCATGTTGAGATTGTGCGACGGGTATAAGTTGCTTTGCCAAGTGAATTGATTCAAATCGATCGAGGGATTTTTCGTAAGTTGCCTGGAGAGCAATCATTCTCCCATAATTCCACGAGAAATCAGGTAAATATACCACCTCGGATTCTACATGACATCATGTCCTCCGACTCTTACATCAGTCATCGTCGGTGCGAAGCATCCTCCAGAGACAGGATGGGCTTTGGAATTACATCATGGTTGCTTCTGGACAAACCCCAAGGATGCAGGATTAGCAAGGTTTCGCAACCACACCCAGATCTTGAGCATTGACCATGCCAGGCCCAATATTCAGCTACTCTCGCCGAGGCGGTACTACAGCTTCACCGAGGCGTCACACCCTTCACCGAGCAGCACCTATCCGTCCCTCATCACAACCCCCCACGGAACATGGTCAATTGTTATCTTGCCGTTCCGCCACCGGCGCCCGGGGTTGAGGAAACGCGCATTAGCCGCTGGATAGCTGTGTTAGTGTGTTTGGCGTTGTCCAGCCCCGAAAAGCAAAAAAACGCCCCGCGTCTTCTACCATTATCTTCCCGCGTGCTTTCTGTCATTTTTCTTTCTTTCTTCAAAGTGTCGATGAATCTCAGATTAACTTGTTTTACTAGTGTTTGACAATGAATCCTAGTCTCTCGTCACTGTCGTGATCGCAACAAACTCAATACGGTGTCGCCGGTCCTTCAACTCTTTGGATTCGTCCCAAAGAGGAACTATCTGCTCCCCGCTATCAACACATCGTTCACGTCATCTTTGGGCCGCTTCACGCAGCCCTGCGGAGCAACAATCCCTTCTCTTTCCTGAGCTTTCCTTGGGGAATGAAGGCATTCTGAGCGCCTGTCGAGCATCGATTCTTTGGTAACGATAGAAGAATCCTTTCAGCAACTAGGCGGCACCTATCCTACGAGCAGCGCGCAGATAATGGTCAGTTTTCTCTCTCCTGCTAATGCTTGTCTCTAGGACTTCCAGGGTGTCCGTTATTTCCAGAGAATCGTGAGCTGACGGGGCTGCAGTCTGGCCATCACAATGAAGCTCCTCGCCATCCCCCCTTCTTTCCGCGCTACTCATCTGAACAAGACCCCTATCAAGTGCCTCTTCTCCGACAAGCTTGCCTAGACCCTCCCAACACTACTTCAGAATGGTGGCAATTTTCTTCTACTGCGCAGCAAGTTCAAAGTCAGTTCTCATCCATTTCCCACGGAGAACTCCCGGCAAAACAAGACCGGGTAGATCTGCCCTCGCCAACCTTTTACGATCCTATCCGAAACAGTATCACAAGCAACGTCGCTCAACACAACCGTAACTTGGAGGCTGAGATCCTGCAACCCCGCCCTCAGCGACTGATCCACCCTTCTGGTATCTTCTCGACCCGGTCTTGTGACCCTGAACCATACCCAAGTCCACCACTTACAGCTCAAACTCTGAATGAAACTTCAGTCGCTCTAGCCTCTCATGTTCAACCTATTAGAAACGACCACCGAATCCCCGAGAAGACAGCCTACGAAGCGGACCTGATTCATTCTCTCATGACGAAGGATCAAAGCGAGGTTCTACAGCTAGTGACGCCCCTCTTCCAACAGCTTTTAAGTTCCGACGAGTGGGAGCAAACCGGCTACGTCTTCTCTCGAAGGATCGAACCCAATGGCAAGTGCAAAATTGAACTGGGCTCGTCTGTGTTGTCCTTGGAGATTGAGCTCGCGCCCGAATCACTCAAGAAAGACCAGCAGGCTCTTCAAGGCACGAGAGTCAAGGCAGTGTTCTCGTAATAGGGCATGTTACGTTCCACATTCCGACGGCCGGTCGGCCCTTTTATCACTTGCGAGTACGGGGTCTCTCGCTCGAATATTGGCAGCTGCTAGTTCCATGGCGAATTCCGCTACCATCACTAAGTTTGTGAAACTTTTGAGGAAATCAATGGTATGGAACAGTCGGACGCCGATGAGAATGCATCAAGTTCGCAGCAAGGAGCAGTTAAAACGGGCTACTTAGCTTCATTGGAGGTCAAGGGTGGCTCTGAAAGCGTCGATGCCACGCGCGGCTCTCGACTAGGCTGGGTCGCTTAGGAACCCTTGAACATTCCTGCACTCCCCAGGCACCCTGTGGTGTTATCTTGCCTTTGAGCAGTTATTAAATACCCTGGAGTAGGATATGTTTAATTCGTGAGAAGATAGGATTAGAGCTCTTCTTAGAGGGCGAGAGGGAGAGAGAAAGAGAGAGAGAGAGCCAGTGGGAAGGTGAAATGCTCAGTGCGAGATTGAGGAGTTTTACTGATATGAGCACGCGCGAGTGGATCAGAGTAGATGCGCTAACGACGGATGATTCTCGATCGATGGGTAAGGAAGTCCAGTGACCTATCATCTATCATCTATCGCTTCTTTGTTGTATCACGATTTATTTCCTTTGCCACTTGATTAGTAGTGTGACCTCGATCATCCAACGGATTGTGGTGCTCATATGTACCCTTAGCTATGAAAAATCCCACCCCCGGAGAGAGAGGGAGTATGCACAAGGTGAGCCCAGAAACGGTGACACGAGTTGGCTCTCAAAGTGGAAGATGCCTAGATGTGTTGACTCACAGGCAAGCAGCGAGGCTCCCACAGATGACACCGCACAAGGCTTAGCGGCTAGGCTGAGCTCACTCGAATTCGATTCCCGACACATGATTGGTACGAATGAACAACAAAGGCTCGGCTTTGAATAGGACGGACACTTCGCCACGTCTGGGCCGATATCATGGGGCGCCGACGCATGATCGCCGTTGGTGGGGTCGTGTCCGGACCCGGGCTGATAGGATCACGACAGCCGGTCGACGGGCCGAGTCACGCCAAGATGGTCATGGAGGGTGGTCAGCAGCTGGAAGCTTGGGGAGGCAACGGCAATTGGCGTGCGGTCGGGTATATAAAGGTCGGCGTTGTTGACGAAAAGCATCGTCGGATTACCTTGCCTACCCAGCGTAGCATTTGCACACGAGCACATCGGACACACCGAAGCAAAAACGAAGAAAACACCTCAAATCTCGCCATGTCGGAACTCGTATATCACGACGGCCATTACCATCGTATCCCGATTAAGCGATCCAGGCATGGGCGGCGAAACTCAAACCACAGCAGCGTCTGGTCCAAGACACACAAGGTTTGGGACGACGTTTGCTACAGGGTAGGAAGCCTGTACTACAAGGCCCGAGGCCGTTGAGCCGCTGCATTTCAGGTTATCAGGACCAAGCGTCGAAGGAAGATCATTCAGAAACTACGGATGCGGCTTTGATACAACCGAGACGGCCGCATGGCCAGTCAAGGATCTGAGGCCGTCGGGACGATCGTAATCCAGCAAGTACTGGACTGCAGCCGGCCTAGAACACACGTCTCCGCGGCTCTGCGTCATCACCAATAATAGAAACGGTTCGAAACCTCTCTTCATCATCGCCTTGGAGGATTCGCTGATCTGATGCAAACCTAGGAGAACCACGGATCCAGTGATGTGCAAAAGTCTCCGCTGAAACTTTCTCACCACTGCTTCATCGAGTCGACATCAATTTCAGGTTACGAGCTCCCCCGCCGAGACACTTGGACCCTTCTCAGGACAAGAATCAGGGCAAATGCAAGCATCGAGGGAGTTGACGGTTGGTTGCGGACCGACCCAGAAAACTGACGAGATGGATCTTGTTAGGTCATTCCTCCTCGTGCTGTGAATGCGAATCGGAAAGGAGGGAGGGATTACGCGTCCAGAGCGCCTTAAGCAACGCAGACCTGGAAGAGTCGGCAACTGTCTTGAACTATCGATGCCTTGATAGCCGAGAGCGGAAACAAGAGCACGAAGGGGAGAATCCAGAGCGAATTCAATGAATCGGTGGTGGAAGAAGTGAACGCGCAGCTGTTGCAATATCAATAAATGAGTTATATCCACTTCTACCGGTGTCACCAGGTCTTGGCCAATCTGGCCATCATTTCCTCAATCTCCCACGTCCATACTATTCCGTACTACGTCGTCGTAGGGTCTCTTCACCAGTGACCGACCACCTGGAAGGCCGCCCAGTCTTGCATCCAAAACTTGTCAGAGGTGTCAGACAGGGGCTGCTGGGACGCGTGAGAGGCTCACGGTTAGCGGTTGGTCCCCTGAATCTTTCGCCTCCGGCGACTGAGCTTCAGTGGAGATTGCCCCTATTTCGTATGAATTGGGGAGACGGTGGATTCGCCGTGCGAGTTCCTGGGAAGCGCTGAAACTCGATAGACCCGCTCTTAAGACTGGGTCACTTCATGCGTTAACGCGGCGACGGCTCCAGGACGCACCATGGCTGTTAAGAGCGCTGTTAGCAGGGCGTCCCGAAGGACCGTATTATCCCATGGCGCATATACTGTCCCACCGTCACTAACGAGATGAATTCCCCGCACCTAATGGCACTATTGGCCACGGTCCCTGCCGAATAGCCCTGGGACAGAACCACGATGTACGAATCGTCTGCTGCGCCTCGCAGGCGACAGGGATCGCCGGAGCCACAGGGGGGGCAAACAGTCTCGAATTTCGATGCGCTCTAGCGTTTGCAGAGCGCTAGTAACCTGGAACGGCCCCAGGGTATTACCCACCTGGTGCTGCATTGCACTGGCGCTGGGAACACCCCACTCATTCCTCGGAGCTACTCGATTGCGGCGGTTCATTTGGAGACCCTGCTCCCCTTGTGGCCTCTTCCTCGTCAAAACATCTTCAAATCGGTCCATCGTTGCCGTTTGAATCTTCTTCTTCCCATCTCTCGCTATCTCTTTTTTCTTGTGACTCTTTTCTTTTTTCATTGATTGACCTCACTTGAGGCCGATTAATCTTCCCGACACTCTTTACATCGAAACTTGTTTGCTTATTTATCCCGAAACCTTCCCCCCCGATTTAAGACGCAAAAGGGGTCGTAACGCATTCCTGCCACTCCCAAGAACCAAAGAATCAATTATAACGAGCTCCGCTTCTTCACCTGTTACGAGCGTTGATTGACGAGGAAACTTCGCCATGAAGGTTTCCGCGGCCCTCGTCGCTGTTGCGGCGACTGCCGCCAGCGCCGAGTTGCAGCCCATCGTTATGAAGGCATGTTTGACATTTGAGTCTCGCTTTGAAACTGGTATGCTAATGCTGCGTCGTAGGGCGCCAAGCTCTTCTACAACAACGGTACCCAGTTCTTCATGAAGGGTGTTGCTTATCAGCAGGATACCGGTGCCGCTGGCGCCACCACCAACTCCTCCACCTACACTGACCCTCTCGCCGATGCCGATGCCTGTAAGCGAGACGTTCCTCTCCTCGAGCAGCTGGGCACCAACGTCATCCGAACCTATGCCATCGATCCCACCAAGGACCACTCTGCTTGCATGAAGCTGCTCGATGACGCTGGCATCTACGTCATCTCTGATCTGTCCGAGCCCAGCCTGTCCATCAACCGCGATAATCCTCAGTGGAACACGGCCCTGTACAAGCGCTACACCGGCGTCGTCGACGAGCTCGCCCAGTACTCTAACGTCATCGGATTCTTCGCCGGTAACGAGGTCAGCAACAACAAGACCAACACTGGTGCTTCTGCCTTCGTCAAGGCTGCCGTTCGTGACACCAAGAAGTACATCGCCAACAACAAGAAGCGATGGCTCGGCGTCGGCTACGCCGCCAACGACGACAAGGACATTCGAGGAGAAATTGCCGAGTACTTCAACTGCGGTGATGCCAGTGACAGCATCGACTTCTGGGGTTACAACATCTACTCGTGGTGTGGACAGAGCGACATCAAGACGTCTGGCTATGCGGATCAGGTTACCTTCTTCCAGAATTACTCGGTGCCCGTATTCTTCGCCGAGTACGGCTGCAACGACCCCGGTGGTGCTGCTAAGCGTACTTTCGACGAGACCACTGCCCTCTTCTCCGATGCCATGACTGGCGTTTTCAGCGGTGGCATCGTCTACATGTACTTTGAGGAGGCCAACGACTACGGTCTTGTCAAGGTCGACAGCGGTGGCAAGGCTTCCAAGGTGGCAGACTTCAGCGCTCTCCAGAGCAAGGTTGCCGCGGCGGACCCCACGGGCGTTGAGTCGTCCAGCTACAAGCCCACCAACTCTCCTGCTTCTTGCCCCAAGTTGACCGACACCTGGCAGGCGAACTCGGTCCTCCCCCCTACTCCCGATCAGTCTCTTTGCGACTGCATGGTTTCGGCCGCCGAGTGTGTCCCTGCCAGTGACCTGAAGGAGAAGGACTTTGGTACCGTCTTCGGCTACATCTGCGGCAAGAAGCCTGCCCTCTGCGTCGGTATCAACGGCAACGCTTCCACCGGTGTCTATGGTGCCTACAGCATGTGCTCCGACTCTGCCAAGCTCACCTACGTCCTCAACGCCTACTACCAGTCCCTCAACAAGGCCTCGGATGCCTGCAACTTCAACGGCGACGCCACCACTCAGAAGTCTTCCCAGAACAGCTCCTGCAGCTCTGCCATCGCCTCTGCCAGCTCGGCCAACGCCAAGGCCGCGACTGCGACCGCCGGCAGCGCTTCGACCGCCAGCTCCAGCAGCGGCAACTTCGGCAACCCTTCTGCTCCCCTCGCCCGCCTGTTTTCCCTCGGCGACTTCGCCGTCGGCGCTTACTTGCTCGTCGCCATGGGTGTCGGTGCCGGTATGCTTGTTCTGTAATGGAGGATCGAGTTGGAGTAGTAAGATTCCCCGGTTTGGCTTGATAAGTGATCTTGATTGCGTTTTGATACTCTTGATTTGAATTGTACGCTTTGGTTTCTTATCTCAAGCATCGTCGGTGTTGCGTGGCTTGTTGTGCGATTAGAACGAGGTAGCTCACGACGTTTTAATGGCAGTTTGCCGATTGGCATATCTAAAAACAACCATTTGTTGACCTATACGCATATGAATTATAATAAGGTAATCAATAATCGACATGTCTATTCAATGCTGGGCCTCTACCGTCGTGATTATGGCTTGTGACTGTTCTCCGAAATGCGAAGCAAGGCAGCGGCGATGTTAAACGAGGCACGTGTTATAGTAGTGACATCAGTGCGATAAACAATTCCCACCTCCTTGACCTCATGGAGAATTGAACAGTTATTCTGTCAATGAAAGTCGATTCCTGATGAATCTTTCGAAATATCTACGTCCCAAGACTCTCAAAATCCCCCAAACCCTTCTCCTCAACAGACAACTGCACGAAATGCCCAGCCCAACCAGCGAAGAGCAACGGGAGAAGAAGGGAAGTGCCACGGAAGAGGACAAGCCACAACCGACTTCGGTAAGACTTCAGCGCCCCCAGCCGTACGGAACTGTTAAAAAACGGATATTTTTTTTTCCAGGGTCGGGAGGCTTGTGAGCGGTGTCAAAAGGTCGGTGGGCATGAGGCGGACTGTCCTAGACGGTATCGCAATTGTTGGACGTATGGGATTAAGAGTAAGGAGGAGAGGAAGGCGGTTGCGGAGGGAGATGGGGGGAAGTGATGGGAAGGTTGGTTAGGATTGTGCTGAGGGTGTTTTGACTTAAGATGTTGATTTGTTCCTGTTCGGTTTCATGTATTTATCGTGGGAACCGATGATGGGGTGCCGGGGTTATACGAAGAAGGCGTTCAAAAGATGACAGGTCTCGATTCTCGATATCCCAACCTGAGCTTTTTGCGAAGTAATACATGTCGTCTAAATAGTATCATAGCTGGCGTTGATGATGTAGAGGACTACGTACGCTGGACAAGCGCGCCTTCTTGGTTCTGGCACGACGTTGATAGGTCTAATTCAGCGCGGGTTTAGGCATCAGGCAGCAGGCCTTTGTTGATTGAACCCTGCCGAAAGAGTTGGTTGTGAATCCACTTTTGATGTTGGTTGTTTAACCCTACCAAAGGGATCAGGAAAGGAGAAAATTGATGCTACCTTTTCGCCCTGTGTTTTTATAGGCAGAGTATCAAGCAGCCTACGGAGGTGAGCGCTTCTCTAATTTTGCTCCAAAACGTCATTGTCATCACTCTTTTCACTCAGCTTCAACTCAGCTTTAACTTAGCTTTTACCTAGCTTTTGCTCAGCTTCCTCCCAAAAGGCAACAAGACTTCACTTCACGACACTCCCGTCAGGCCCCGAAGAATTCAAGCTACGTAACTATGGACGGCAACTGGGAAAATGTCCGTTTTGACCGTGAGGACCTCGAAATGGACGTCAAACGCATTCACATCTGTGCCTACCTAAACGAGGACAACACGGGCGACGGATCGGCCATCCCGCCAACCAACCACTGGGCCACGTTTCTCGAGATATCAAAGTCTCACTGCGTTAAGATGGACATGGCTCCAGGATACGGACCCGATGGGCTGAGAGGAAAGATTGAAATTGTGACTGAAGCAGATGAGCATACGGATATCGCCATCTACACTCTGTCACTCGACGTACTCGGCGGAGTCACGGTGAGAGGCATCACGGACTTGATTGCCGCGAAGGGAAAGCAGAGGTACACTTTCACGGAGGATTTTGAAGGGTGCAAGTACTGGATTCATACGGTCATCTCGGACTTGGAGCAGGTGGGGATTGTCGACGCTGGGAGTGCGAAGGCTACTTGGGATGCGGTGTCCTGTTACTGGATCAATCCAAGGGGCCATGAACCTAGAAAGGTATCGCGGGGAACTTTCCACCTTGATGGTTCATAAGGAGGCCTTAGCTTGCCAACATCTGCAGGGGAACCAACGGTTATACAGTTGATGAAGTGATATTTGATGGATGACACCTCTATCGGCACCTTGCCCCT
>JAMYIC010002441.1:0-13248 GCA_024112705.1 Microcera coccophila | reverse complement strand
AAAAAAAAAAAAAAAAATGTCCCGTCCTCAGAATCTGGAACTCAACCGCCTCTCCGACGTATCCTCGGCGCCCTCGTCCCCCGACCTGCCGCTCGCCTCCGGCCCCACACCGCGGCCCAGGTGGCTGGATAGTAGTGCCCGGCCAGACCGTTGGTCGTGGATATCGCCGTGGGCTGGTCGTCTGAGGGAGCTGGTCCGGCCCAGGCTCACGTGGGGATATGTCCTCTGCTCTCTGTTCGGTGTATATGCCCTGTACTGCTTCGTCCGAGGGAGTCCGCTTCTCGCCTCCAAGTTGCCGCACTACTCCGGCCCCCACGCCGTCGGAGCCGTAGATCTTGAGATTCCTCTAAGCAAACCGCACCGCATCTCGGATACCATCGTCAAGAAGACGGGCGACCCAGCTTTCCAAGTCGAAACCGTCCTTTTCACAGTCTACTACCCTGCCGTCAAGGGAGCCGAGTCTCACCACCCGAAGCACCTCTGGGCCCCCCGTCCGCTGAGCCTCAGGGCCGAAGGGTACGCCCGGATCGCCCACGTCGACAACTTCATCATCCGCCCCATCTTCACCTTTGCGCTATGGCTCCTCGTGGGCAGCATAGAGATCCCCGCCCAGGTCGACGTGCCCATCCTCGGATCCGACGACGTGAGCGAGAAGGCGCCCAAGTTCCCCGTCATGGTGTTCTCGCACGGCATGGCCAGCTCGCGGACCGACTACACGCATTACTTGGGCGAGCTAGCCAGTCGCGGCCATGTCGTCGCGGCCATTGAGCATCGCGATGGGAGCTGTCCGGGGTCGCTCGTGAAGGTCAAGGACAAGGAAGATAGGAGGGTCCTTCTCCTGAGAGAGGGCGACCTGCAATCCGAACCCCCCATGACCACCCCCAAGATCAAAGAGGAACAGCTCGCCTTCCGCGACGTCGAAATGTTCGAAACCATCAGGATCCTACAAGCCATCAACGACGGCCAAGGCCAAGCCGTCTTCTCGCAAACATCCCGCTCCGAGGGCCAGACCCTCTCCGCGTGGTCCGACCGCCTCGACTTCGACAACCTCACCATCGGCGGCCACTCCTACGGCGCAACGGGCGCCCTCCAAGCCCTCAAGACCTACCAGCCGCCGCCCTCCAGCCGCCTCGTCGGCGGCATCATCCTCGACCCGGGCAAGGAGTCCGGCCCCCTCAACGCCGACATCGCCGTCCCCGTCCTGGTCGTCCACTCCAACTCGTGGTCCAAGGCGCGCTCCCTCTTCTTCGGCCGCCCCCACTTCGACGCCGTCCGCGATCTGGTCCTGGGCGCGCTGGACCGCACCGGCGCGAGTTGGTTCCTCACCAGTCTGGGCACCTCCCATCCTAGCGTGACGGATGCGCCGCTGATTGAGCCCTTGTTGTTGAGCTGGACCACGGGGGCCACTGTGGATGTGAGGGAGGGCTTGCAGGAGTATGTCAAGGTGTCGATGGACTTTTTTGATTTCTTGAGGGACGGGGAGATGAACGGTGTGCTCGGCCAGGCGGTTACGCACGGGGAGTATGGAAAGTGGGTGAGTGATGAGAGGAAAGAGACTTTTCCGAGCGCCATGGCCAAGTTTTGGGAAGTCCATGTTAGCCCCGTCAAAGAGAAGCTTTGAGTTACTGTACAATTAGACAACATACAATTAGCAGCATAATATTAATCATCATCATCCCTTTTCCGAAGCGTCTGCCGTCTTAATTACTTCATCACTAATACGTCACCAGCACTACGTTCCTGGACACGTCACAATGTCAAAACACCAACATATATCTTGTCCGTTCTATCTGTGCTCTGGACCTGGTTGCTCACTCTTATCTGGCCAAACTTGGCCCAATATCTATACAGTAATCACTCGTTGCCTCCAAAACCTTCAAATAGTTATTAAACCATAATAGTGTCCTGTTTCCTGTGAGCGTACATCACCATCGCTCCATACCACACGCTTAAGCTCGAGGCTTATCGTGTTTCTCCTTCTTCGGAGCATTTTTCAATGTTAAATAAAAGCTGGAGAGCTCCCAGAGTCGGACCATCTCCCTTGTGTTCTTCTCGATCGGCTGTTGAGAAACATGTCCACCATCTGCTTGCTCCCCATTGCCTGAGCGTCGAGTTCTGTCGAGGTGCCGTCTTCTGAACCTCCTTCCGTCATATCCCTTCCCAGTCGATGCCCAGACGACGAACCTCCAATACCTCGCGCAAACTTCGGCGCTGGGGATCCAGACATACCAAGTCCAAACTGTCGCTCCACGGCCGCCGTCAAACCAGGACTTGATTTAACTGATGAACCGGGTCCAGTGAGCCTGGTCCGTGATCGGCGCTTGAGAAGAATCTCTTCTCTAGGGTAACCCAGACTGTTGATCGTATTGAGCGATCTCATTCGAGGAATCTCACTCTTCTCTTGAGAATTATTCAGAGTAGATTGCATCTTCATCAATGGAAGCGAGGGTACGCTTCGAAGGCTACCTCGAGACGGGAAAGCTCGCAGCTTTGCTGAAAGGATGGAACGACCGTAGGTTCCAGGGGCCTCGTTCTCGTCACGGGTTAGCGCAGATCTGTTGGAAGGTTGACGTGACATGTTGTTGCTGGATCCAGATCGAGGAACCCCGTCGAGCCTGTTGAAAGGGGTCATGTCTGATGGCATGTCAACCCGACAGGCTACAGGTCTCAGCACCTCCCCCGGCGAGCTTTCTATCTCAGCATCCTCTCTGACGTGCCCGCGAGACGGCAACCCAAACGATCCTTCTTCCTAAGCATTCACCTTTGGTGAAGGGATCGGCGTTTCCAACTTGGACACATTCGCGCTCAGCCACGTTTTCCACTCCACAGAGCTGGCTGTAGAAAAGTCTCTCTTATGCACGAGACTGGGGCTGTAGATTGGCTTGTCCATGAAAATGGTCACGTCGCCATGTTGATGACTTCTTGATAGCTGAGGAAAGCCCCCGACGAACGGCGTCGCATCTCTTGCATGACTTGGTTTCGCTTCCTCTGTCTCGGATGAGTAGATGCTCTCCGCATATGTTGTCCGGGGATCGATGTCAGACTCTGTGCTACCAGATCGGCGTAAAGGAAGCTTCAGCGCCGAGAGCGAGCTGAGATATCTGGATTCGGCTTGCTTGCTCTGCTCGCTTTCTTTGGCGGCTTTCATGTTCTCTTGCAAGGTACGACGGAAAGGGCTTGTCGTGCGGAACAGGTGGCAAGTCGGGCTGGCAAAGAAGGCAGAGCTCCGATGGCTAAGAGCAACGGGCGATTGGACTTGACCTGAAATACGAATGTTTTCTTTTGCCGTCCCATTGCCACCGCCGGCAACAGGGCTAGGATGGGCCTCAGAAGATGCCTGGCTAGCCGTTGAGTTGGAACGCCGTGGGTGCTTGACCGGGCTCTCACACGAATGACTCTCTCTGAGTTCTCCGATAGCATCTTGATGGTCATGGAAAACATCGTCGCGCTCTTGGACGCATCGGATCGTGGACGGCGTGCGTCGACGTGTATCTGCGTGGTCGAAAAATGATGTCGGTCGCCGTGTCTGAGCATCTTCGGTACCTGAGTTGTTCGTGTTCTCTTGTCGCTTGGCTTCCTCGACTCTTTTCATAAGAGCCGAGTATACACGGTGACTGTCAACGTTCCATGAAGGCATTTGGCTTTGAGCCGTTGCATGGGAATTATGACTCAATCGATTTAAAGTCATGGAGGAGACATGACTCCCATTTTCTCTGATGACTGATAGACGAGGACGCTCCCACTCCTCGCTGGTTTCCTGGGAAGAGATGGTGTTGGTGACGGAATTTGTCCAACTGGTAACGCGGGATCTGTCATCGGCATCGTGATCGTCTCCGCCACTAGCCAGGCTCTCGACGCTGCCTTGATGAGATCTCATCTGTTGATTCGAAGGCACAGCGTGCAGTGAAGGCAAGTGCGAAGCTACCCGAAACATTGACGTCTCCTCTGGCGATCCAGGTTCATCCAAATGCAGGCAGCTTTCCGTATCGGAGTCATGTCGAGTATCTGCTTCGTGAGCCTGCTCTCCAGAATCATCTGTACCTTTAGGTCTTGTAAAGAGGCCCTTCAGTTTTGTTTTCAGAGACTTTGAAACCTTCCGCGCTGTTTGTCGTAGGCTGCCTGGCTTAGAGATCGTGATGCTATTGCCAGTAAACGTTGATGAAATCACGGTGCTGTTGTTGCTGCTGTTGCGTAAAGATTTCCGGAAGCCCGCAGAACTGTCACTGTGCTTCTGCCGCGAACGAAAGAACATCGAGGTTTGAGGCTTGAGGCGTGACTGTTGTTCGACTTGTTCGCGAAATTTATCTCGAGCTAATTGCACAGCAAGGTCATTCTCGGCGCGGCTGCCGGAGTGTGAGGCTGTCCGATCACGACTGCTCCGAAGGAAACTCATCGATTTTGGTGCTCGTAAGGCAGGCATTAGAATTGCTTGTCCTTTAGGCGGCTTGTTCTCTTTGTTTAAGGGTGCATATCGAGAACCAGCAGATCGAGTTCGCTCTTTCGAAGGAGTACCG
This sequence comes from Microcera coccophila, assembly GCA_024112705.1. Lineage (NCBI taxonomy): Eukaryota > Fungi > Ascomycota > Sordariomycetes > Hypocreales > Nectriaceae > Microcera > Microcera coccophila. The sequence goes on along the minus strand of JAMYIC010002441.1, from coordinate 8,734 downwards.
TTACTAAAGGAATAATCCAGGTTCGAGATATTAGAAGAGGTAACCATCGACCTCGAGTGGCGCAATGTTTGGTATGGGGAAGGCTCCGAAGCGAAATCGTCCTCCCGTGTATGATACTCGGCTCTTTGCAGAGAGTGCAGATATCGTCGTGTCAGCGAACTCGGGTGCGACGTTTCTTTCGAGTATGGTAACGTCGACGTCGGACGGTCATCAAGGTCTCCGAACATTTGCTGTCTAGAACTTGGAGTTTCTGACCTTGGTCGGTTCTCACTGGCTCTTGCGGCAAGTGTCCTCCGTGGCCGAGCGGAAGGCCCTGCGAACCTGACGCTCTGCCGCCGCTTAATACCGGGAGCTCTTTGAGAATCATCTTGTCGACTGTCAATCCCGGTGTTCCGTCTTGGTTCTTGACTGGGTTCGCTCGTTGTAATGTTACTTTCATCAGAAAAGAAACTTGCAGGAGCTCTAAAGCTGGCGGCCATGTCAGTGGAGGACCTGTCTCGAGCTCGAGTGTATGACAGGAGAGCAGCAAGATGAGCGTCTCGTTCTGCAGTGGCCGGGTCGATAGACGCGAGGTTGTGGACAGGGTTTCGAGTGATCGAATTTGTCGACTTGCTACGATGCAGAGGGCGGCGCTGCTTATTCTTGGAGCTGTTGCGCCGGAGCATCTCAAAGCAGCAGCACCCTCCACGGACCAGAATTTGCAACTCTAGGTCGAGTGTTTGTCACTAGTGAAGGGACAGATGCAAATTGGAGGATGTAGCGATGGTGACGAAGTATGGGCAGATCCTCGCGAGTAGCTCTTGATGTTAAGTAAAGCAAGTGATTCAAGTGAAAAGCCAATGGATAGCAGTGATGGAACAAGAGCCGGCAAGTAGTTAAATGAAAGGCTAAGCGATTCGAGATGAAGAGAGTGGTGAAGTAGCTGGCACGATAAAAGAGGTGTCGATACTGTTGATGATCCGCAGGCGGCCAGAAGCGAGATGGACATGAGGAAGGAGGCAATCCAGCGGCGCTAAGAAGGAGCTCCTGCATCAGGTCAGTCCTAACGCAGGTACGCAACAAAGAGCTCGAAGCAACTCCCATAACATGACACGAACAAAACAAAAGGAGTCACCAAGAACAACATCATGAGGCAATGAAACAAACAAGTTGTGACAAAAATGTATTGTAGTCCATGGGATCATACCCATATGTGCATGCACCCCCAGTCTGCCAGAATAATGCATACAGCCACACAAGATAAGTAGGAAAGACATAGCTCTACAGCCAAATACACAGGACTGTGTTACCCAAATAACCAACGACCGAGTTCCCTTGCTCAACCCAAACTAAATGCAGACCAAAACACCATTAATGATGTCGATCATCTTACACGGAGATCTCGTGGAGGAATTGATCAATCTCCTTGTCAACGAGGTCGTGGATCTTCTTGGAGAACTTCTCGGCCTTGTCACCAAGAGTCTTGGCACCCTTGACGATCTTGCCGGAGACGACCTCGAAATCGCCCTCAATGGCGACCTCAAGCTCCTCGATCGTAGTGGGCATCTTCTTGGCCTTGTAGCCACCAGCCGCAACAATCTTGGAGAAGTTGCTGCAACCGCCACCGTTCCAGGCAAGCAGGTTGGGGGTGTCGCCAGGGATGCTGGTAAGGGTGTTCTCGGTGGCAACGGAGATGAGAGCGGACTTGAGCTTCTTGGGGGTGATGGGAGCAACAGAGTACTCGGAACCCTCAGCGGGCTGAAGGGAGAGGTAATAGGCAAGGAGACCACAGATATGGGGAGAGGCCATGGAGGTACCGGAAATGGTGTTGACGGCGTACTTGGAGCCGATCCAGGTAGACTGAATGCTCAAGCCAGGGGCGAAGATGTCGGTGCACTTGCCGTAGTTGGAGAAGTAGGCTCGGCTGTCATCGAGAGCAGAGGCACCGACGGTGACGGGCTCGCTGGCGGCAGCGGGAGAGTACTTGCAAGCATCGGCGTTGTCGTTGCCAGCAGCGACGGCGAAGTGGATTCCGGATCGGACAGCGGCGTTGACGGCAGCGTCGAGAGCCTGGGTCTTACCGCCACCAAGAGACATGTTGGCAACGGAGCCCTTGAAGCCCTTGCGCTTACCATCCTTGGCCTGCTTGACCTGTTCGATATGACTGGTAGCGGCGTACTCAACACCCTTCACGACGTCGGACATAGTGCCAGATCCGTTGGAGCGGAGAACCTTGACAGCGTAGATGTGGGCCTTCTTGGCAACACCATACTTCTTACCACCGACAGTGCCGGAGCAGTGAGTACCGTGGCCATTGCCGTCCTCGTCGGCGTCGCCATCGGGGATAGTCTTACCCCACTTGGCTCGGCCCTCGAAGTCAACATGCTCAATGTTGGTACCAGTGTCAATGACATAAGCATCGACACCCTCGCCGGCTTCGGCAGTGTAGAGGTACTTGTTAAATGAGCCGAAGTTGAGAGTCTCTCGGTGAGAGATACGGGCGAGACCCCAAGGAGCCTGCTTCTCGGTCTCACCATCACACTTATCCTCAGTCACCGCATCCTCGGACTCGATGGGAAGCATGGTGTGGACGATGGTATCTCGCTCGATGTACTCGATCTGCGTGGATGGTTAACTTCTGCTGTGCTCAGGCTGAAACAGGGTTTGTTGGGGCAAAGCTTACATCAGGGTGGTTGCGAACCTCCTCGATAACAGATTCGTGGAAGTGACCGGCATAGCCCTTGAAACCATCGCCGATGTTGAAGGTGTGCTTCATGCCCTTGAAGAGGTCATCGGCGATGGGAATGCTGCTACGCTTTCGCAGCTCAAGACGCTGCTGCTCGCCCTCATTGTGGATGTTCTGGATCCAGGAGTGGTGCTTGGATGCAGCTCGGTCATCAACGTGATCCTTGAACTTGATGATGTAGGAGTCGGGGATGGCGTTGGCATCAACGGAGCTCAAGACGGGAGCTGAGTTCTCGTGGACGGTGCCGATCTTGACAGACGCGGCGCCGGCCACGGCCGCGAGGGAGAGGGAGAGGACGGATCGCATGATGACGAAGCCGCGGCAAGAAGCGGCAAAGTGTGTGAGACGGTCTACCTGCGACTCGGAAAGAGAAAAAAGAAAGAGGGCAAAGATCCCGCTACCCTCTAGATGGTTGCAGCTGGGGAATACCGTAGAGAGAGAGAGAGTAGATGTTTGTGATGGGGGAGGATGATGAAGGAAGAAGAAGATGGTGAGCGGCTGGCTGGGGGTAGATAAACGCGAGGAGCAGGAGCGTTCGACAGCTCGGTGCTGCCTCAGCCGGGTGAGGTGTGACGCATCCAGTTCACTGAGGCGGGCGATAACAGTGGAGGCTCGTGTCTCAAGTAGCCTAGCGCTAGCAATCCGGCCAATCCAGTGACGCGCTCGGTTCCCTGGGCGATGCGATAACGGCACTCTACTTGGCTACCAAGGTACCTCCGAAGCTCCCAATGCGGCCAGTGCGAGAAGTCGAGCTCTCTACAGTACGTCATTATTTCGACTGCGAGCAAACTGCGCGCTGGCATTCATCGGCCTTGAAGATAAAGCTTGAGGGATACTTTTTTTTTTCAGAACAGAGCGAATTCCACGTGTTGAGGAACGATCAGCTTCTTTTTCGAGATCAGCGCTCTTCTCACGTTCCTTTGGCTGGATTCAAAGCTCTATTCTGCCAGAGTGATTGACTCGTGATCTTCCGCAAGCTAACGAGGCGCAGCTTCAGCCATAAGCGGACCAAAGCAGGTACTGTGCGCAGGTACCTGAGTCGAGCTTAAGTTCACTGTACTGCAGCTCTCAAGCTTAGGTATCCGCTAGCACAGGACCCATGATTCCCAACAACGGAAGGCGAGCTCTCAGCAACCTGGAAGGTACACTTTAGCGCCCTCTACGCAGCGTGAGAATGCGGGGGCGCCTTGGTCCAATGGGTCTCCACCGCCTCAATCCGCCTGATCCATCAAGTCAGACGACTTTCTATCCTAGCACGTGCCTTGTTGTTGCGGTATGTCTCAAGGGTTCCAGGCGCAGCAGGCGTCGATTACGTTCTCCGTGCAACTCCTCAGATGCGAGGCAGGAAACGACATATCTCTTGACCAGGGGTTGCATTCAGTTTCATACGTCCTATAGGAAATCCTATCCCATCCATGCTCGCCTTTAGGAAGCTTTATCTTGGTCAGATAACGCCATCCTAAGGTGCTCATGGCTCATGGGCCTGGCTCCACTGGCACCGGGACTTGGGGCGGTAGCGAGGCCTCAGGTTTGAAATAGTACCGCTGAGACAATGGCATTTATCCATGCTACGCTTATGAGGAGGCCAATTCAGTCTGGATTTGCATTGGGCTAGGTACTTTCCCTCATTGTTTATTATGCCAGTCCATCCATGCTCTACCTCATGCCTAACTAGTCCTTATCGTGGGCCATGGTAATATTAGATCATAAGTTAAGCGCCATGGTTTGTTCAGTCTCGGCGAATTCTCATGGCTTATTCAGCACGTTTCCGCTCATGACCGAGAGCCAGTCGCCTACCCTATGCGGCAGGCTGTTTGAAGGTCCGCAGCCTCACAAGCTTTGAAACGGTCGAGAAAGGAAGAAAGAGTCTATGTAAAGAAAAGTCTTTAGAGTTCCCTATGCAATCAAGTCTGAGGCGTGTCTCTAGGGCTTGAACTTGTTTTCCATTTGATCATCTACCTACCTAATTATGCATTATTGCCCGAGCTCCTTTATCGGTCCCTGAGACAGAGACGGCCATGCTTCATGTTCAGGACAATGCCGCTTCGAGCGGGGGGGGGTCTCGGCTCTAGGGTGCCACAGGCTAAGCCACACCTCCAAAGGCTGAGGGTGACGAGTTAGTGGGACATTCAGACAGGCTCCAGCTTCAAGCTGGTTTCGAAACGCTTTTGCCAGATTGTTTTCGGAAATTTCCCTTTTCATCGTCGAGAATCGTTTTCATCGGAACGTTAAGAAAAGTCATATTCCTCCATCTGCACATGCTATGCGCCCGTTGACACTTCTCAAGTAGCTCCATCCGCCCCGCGCCTGCAGCTTTCACCAGCTCGAAACCTCACCTCTCGATGCCGACGGCGACCGATTACGGTCTAGGCCCTTGATGGGCTCTAGGGAGGGTGTTTTTGGAAGGATAAAGCGGTCACAAAATTACCAACGAAAAGATGCTATCGACTCGAAGGCATCGGACGTCTACGTCGGCCTCGAATACCGGTAGCCCCAAGTCACTGGAGATCATCGAGGGGATGCTCAAAGGGCTGGTCAACGACGCGAAACAACAAGACAGCGGGTATCCAGAAATCCCACAGTTGATCAAGAGCCTGCGGAAAATTTCCCAACATATAGCGGCGGGTAGTCCTGTGCATCAAGATGACTTTCGACACGCGAATGGCTTCGAGCACGTTCTCAATCTCCTGCGAGCATTTTCAGGTTACTACGATCCTGAAAAACGGAGCGATTCGGACATGTTGGGATTGTTCAAATTATTAGGGGAGTCGTTGAACGTTCTTTCGATAGCTCTCCGGGGTCATGCGGGCAATCGACGCTTTTTCAGGTTCAGAGTCGAAGGAGGTGGATGGGAAGCTTTGGAGCAGGTCATCGCAAGTTTGGGACTCGGTGGAGCTGAGCCGGATGCTTGGATCAGTTGTCATGTCTTTGGCAAGCTGCTCGCGTTCGCTTTTGACGACGACGCACTAGACCTATTATGTCAATCCATCGCCAAGACTCTTCGGCCTGACGACGAGAATGCAGCACAGAATGGTGATGACGATGATGCAGAAGACCAATGGGATCTGGTCCTGGCGAGGTCGGTTGAGAATATAGTGCCCAGCGTGCGAGAAGTTGTCAATGCCAGGACCATAATCCGCTATCCCGAAATACTCAGACCAGTTGTCAGCTTCTGGGTAGCTATCCCACGAACCAAAGTCGGACCCCCGAGCCCGGCCTCCTTGCTTGTCCTGGAAACGATATCATGTGTCATGTCTGTCTCGATCTATAACCGAGCTGCTGTTCACTCGACGGGCGTACTATCGCAATTTCTTCGATTTGCCTTCGGTCTCGACTCGACACTCAGCCTCCCTGAGCGCGAAAAAGTTCTGACCATCTGTAAGATGCTCATGTTCCTTGGCGTAAACCAGCCTTCCGACGTCCAGTTTTTACTCTCAACGCCTGGTTCTGAAGCTTCGGAGTTTTGCCTACAAATGACATCGCAATATTCTGGGCCCCCGTTCTTTCAATTCGACCTTTCCCTCCAGGGGCACTCCTCTCTCGAATTGCCCAGCCTCGGTCGGCCGTTCCCCCCACAGTCAAGTCCTGGTTATACCTTCACCGCATGGATAAGGGTCGACAGTTTTGATCCTACCGCGCATACAACAATTTTTGGCGTTTTCGACTCGACGCAAACGTGTTTCTTGCTCCTGTATCTTGAACGAGATACTCACAACTTCATCCTCCAAACCTCTGTCACCTCGAACAAGCCGAGCATCAGGTTTAAGTCAGTGGCGTTCCGCGAGAAGAAGTGGTACCATATTGCCGTTGTGCATCGTCGGCCAAAAACGATGACTGCTAGCAAAGCATCCCTTTATGTCAATGGCGAGTTCTCTGAACAAATGCGGTGCAATTACCCTCATACACCACCATTGTCCAACGCGACCAACGAAAGCTTTGCCTCGTTTAACTCCAATCAGAACAAAACCAATCCAGTTCAAGCTTTCCTTGGGACGCCGAAGGAATTATCCAACCAGATTGGCCCTGGACTTGTCTTTTCTAGATGGTCTCTTGCTTCTGCTCACCTGTTCGAAGATGCTCTTAGTGACGACTTCTTGGCAGTTCACTATGGCCTTGGCCCTCGCTATCAGGGTAACTTTCAAGATAGCCTGGGAGGTTTTCAAACTTATGAGGCGTCGGCCACCTTGGGCTTAAGGAACGAAATTGCCCATCCCGGAAAAGAGGAGAACTCAGACATCCTGAGGGCAATTCGAGAGAAGGCAAGCCATCTGCTCCCAGAATCTAGGATTCTGTTGAGTATCTTGCCCACCGCTACTTTTCCGGAGAACGTTCAGTACCTCGATACAGGAATCCTCCGCTCCCTCCCAAGGAACTGTGCCCGGAACCTCTTCCGTGCTTCTGGTCGTGAGGGAGCTCCATTGGCGATCAACTGTGCTGTTCCATGTCTTCCCGACTCGCTTTTCAGGATCCAAGGGCTGGCATCATTCCGTGGCAGCCCAATAGTCGCGGTCCCATCGTACCTGGACGAGAATCTCTGGCGCTTAGCTGGCTTTACCCCACTGGCGCTGAAGTTACTCGAAAGAGCCTCAACAATTGAGGAGACGATACGTGCAGCAGAGTTGATGTTTCACTGTATTCGCCAGAATTGGAGAAACAGCGAGGCTATGGAGAGGGATTCTGGATATGGAATCCTGGGTATGCTATTACGGTTCAAGCTGGGATACGGCGGCGGCACCATTAATGGTGATGCTTCACGCTCTCGCCTTCAAATCACCACCGAGGAACGGGACAAGCTGGCGTTCCAGCTCCTGAGCTTGACCCTTGGATTCGTCGGGTACAATCACTCTGAACCGATGGAATCCTTCATAATCAACCCTCTCGCATATCGCACCCTGTTGATCGACCTTGATATTTGGCGGAAGTCAGCACCGAGGATTCAAGAACTGTACTACAAGCAATTCGTGATTTTCGCAGTGAAGAGCAAATACCACGAATTCAACAGCAGGAGGCTGATAAGGATGCGTAAGTACTGATCGTTCATGGACTCGACCAACACTCACAGGTAGACCAGGAATTGTAAAGAGACTTCTCGATGCCATGAAGGGAGAGATGATATCCGAGGATTCTATGCCCTATTTTATGGGCGCCTTTGAGGTCCTTGTATCGTCAAACCTAAGTCAAGAAGTGCTTAGATCGCTTGCTTTGTTCATCACCTTTGCCTTCCACTCTCCGCCACCCCTGATATCACGGACTCCAAAGCCGCTCTCGGCAGTTTCCAGGTCAAGCACGCCGATCCCATCCCGGCGACCGACTGTCGATGCCGGCCCATCTTTAGGGGTGAAGTTTCTCACCAAGAAGCAACTTGGTGTTAAAGTTTTGGGCATGTACTCTCGCATCTTGTGTAAAAAGGGCAACATCGCCAACATCAAGAAGTTTGCACGTACAGTAACGAATAAGGTATGCTCGACAGTCTCTGGATTTAGCACATTGAACTTACTTTTGCTAGTGGCTGTTGTACCTGCTGGCGGAAGATAATCCGGAAGTCGTTGTACACGGCTGCAAAATTCTTGCACGACTTCTTGTGATCCACGGATCTACGTACACCTCGAAATTCGCTAGTAAATCGGGCGGTTTCACCATCATGGCAAATCGCCTTCGGAGATTTTGGGATATACCAACCTTGTGGCCCATATGTTTCAGTATTCTGTTCGGGTACGACCTTGCTGCAATTGACTTCGATAAGAACTTCGATTTCTTCAGTCTATTGGAAATCTTCGGTAGACGCAAGGTCGTCTATCCTGAGTCGCTCATCATTATCACATCCATGTTACAACATGGCCTCAAAGACGTTATGAGGCATCAGGATGATCCAGATTCACCAGCAACGAACGCGAGCCCTGCCAGTCTCCCGCTTCAACCGCCCCAGGAGCTTCGGCCCCGGAAGAGTTCCATGGATCTCGCTTCAGCCCTCGAATCACGATGTGAGTAAGGATCCATTAATTTTTTTTT
>JAMYIC010002435.1:0-45244 GCA_024112705.1 Microcera coccophila | reverse complement strand
TTTTTTTTTTCGAGATACCTCGGCGATTTTGATTTTGGTTATGTCTTTTGATTTTGTGTTGAATTTGAGGCACACGAATATTTCTGCTCATTTACAATAGCGTCACGCATTTGAGGAGCATTTCCTAGTCTATATGCATGTGGGTTGGAGTATGATGGATGAGCAATGATACTGCAGGAGATGGTGTGCAATTCGAGCTGTCGGAGTGATTGATCGCCTTACACTTGGACACTCTTAAGTCTTGGGATCGGCGCATAGGGGACGATTTAGCCTGGAGTAAGGGTAGCGAGTTAGCTTGATAGCATTCGTGTAGTTGCGCAAATAAATCGGCTCTGACTAGTATTACTCTATCCCCTATCTTCCGAAACCGCAAGACCGGACGCCTTTCTACATGCAAAATAACTTGTACAGATATTGCGACGGGATACTTCAAGGACCATGACGAGAACCTAATTTCAGGCGCGCCTGCTTCTCAAAGGCCTCGATCATCAGCCCAGCTACTTTGTCCGAAACAGCCGCGCTCACAGCAGCATAGAGAGGGTTGGTGAACTGGTACTTGATGGCCAGACGGACTTCGGTCGTAGGGGAGGGCTGGCCGGAGAGCTCTTTCACCGACCATCGAGTAACCAAGCTCTTGAAGACAGCCGAAGCATCGGAACCCTGCCCGGCTTGTGTTGATCCACTTGTCGCTTCTACAGAAACGCCGGGAATGCAGCGCAGGTGACTCGTGAATACTTCGTCGAACCCCCCCCAACCGACCTGCAGATCGGCGAGCGCTGGCCACTTGCGACCCGTGTTATCTGGTTCCGACCACTGCAACACTCGGGACTCAGAGCAGTAGGGCACAAATTGCGAATACGAGTCGACATCGGCGATGAGCTCATAAAGAGGCTCTGTGGCATAGGGGAGCGTTCGAGCAGCCGTAAGATGTTGCGTCTCGGAGGTGGGAAAGTTAATGAATGGACGCGATACCGGTCTAGATGAGCGGGAGAGGATTTGAGCGGCGGATGCTCGCGGTGGGAGGCGTAGAGCTGTTCGGATAGACATTGAGATCGGCGGGGAGGGCAAGCGATTATTGAGATAATTTTGCGGATGACATTATTGCTGGGTTTTGTGGACAAGCTCCAGACCCCCAAATATTAATGACGCTGTGCTAGAGAAGCCATCACCGATCCTACCCGCAATTGCATAAGTTCTTGTCGCTGAGTTGTGCGCGATCGATCTTCCGTGCAAGACCCGTTCGGGCCGTCTTGTCACCCGAGCTCGCCCAAGGCGGTTATTCCGTCACGCCCTGGGTTGTTGTAAGGCAGTGTAACTCGCCCACCATAACCTTCAGCTTGAGCCTCAACCACGATCCGGAACTCGAACTCTCCCACTGTGTCGTGAAACTTTGCCATCCTCCTCGACGCCGTTATACAGGATGTATGCATCCATGTTTCGACGAAGAACCCCCCGAAGACACTGACGGTCCCCTTCTCCTCCGATTCTGACGCCGAGATATATTGTGGTCGGCCCCACGTGGGGCATTTGCTTGCAAGATGTAGGAAGCTCTCAGGGTGCGATGGGGCAATCGAGAGTTGAGACTCACCATGTGTAGGTTCGAAAAATCGCTGTACGACCTCATTCGAGGACTCCGGAACCATAAGGGGAACGAAAAAGAGTATATCCAAAAGAGCCTGAAGGAGTGTCGCGCCGAAGTTCGCAGCCAGGACATGGGTTCGTCAGCCGTTGCGATCAAGGCCTTTGGAGAAGCGTTGCTGACGGTTTGTACAGACTTGAAGGCTACAGCGCTCTTGAAGCTCGTGTATTTGGAAATGGTCGGGCATGATATGTCGTGGGCGTCATTCCATGTACTTGAAGTTATGTCGTCGCCGAAATATCACCAAAAGCGAGTGGGCTACCTGGGAGCTGTTCAAAGCTTCCGCCCGGATACTGAGGTTTTGATGTTGGCGACCAACTTGTTGAAGAAGGTTCGGAGAGACCCTTCCGCTTCATCAACGGTCTATGGCTTACCTTGACGCCCAGGATCTCGCCTCAACAACGCCTACCGTTATATCGCTCCCCATTGCTACTCTACCTCATGTCATTACTCCTTCCTTGGCACTGTCGACACTTGCCGATCTACTGCCACGACTTAGCCATAGCCATTCGAATATACGGAAGAAAACACTTGTGACCCTATACCGACTTGCTCTTGTATATCCCGAAGCTTTACGAGCAGCATGGCCTAAGATCAAGGAGCGGTTGATGGATCCTGACGAGGATCCAAGCGTCACGGCAGCTATTGTGAATGTAGTTTGCGAGCTGGGTTGGCGCCGGCCTCACGACTTTCTTCCCCTTGCCCCTCGGCTCTTCGAGTTGCTGGTTGACGGTGGCAACAACTGGATGGCAATAAAATTGATCAAGCTGGTTAGCGTTTCCCGAAGCGCTACTGTCTGATCGTCAACTGACCGGAATATAGTTTGCGACTTTGACCCCCTTAGAACCAAGGCTCGTGAAGAAGCTACTACCGCCCCTTACCAATATTATCCGTACTACTCCGGCCATGTCCCTACTCTATGAGTGCATTAATGGCATTATTCAAGGTGGCATCTTAGGGAGTGGCGATGATGTATCTGGCGCCGACGAAATCGCTACGCTGTGCGTCAGTAGGTTACGAGGCATGATAATGATTGACGGCGACCCTAATTGTAGGTCTCACCTTCCACTAAACTCGGTTTGATGCGCTAACGTCTCTAGTAAAATATGTTGCTTTGCTGGCGTTCAACAAGATCGTCGTTACCCACCCGTATCTGGTCTCACAACAGGAGGATGTGATTCTAGAGTGTATCGATAGCCCGGATATCACGATCCGAATACAGGCCCTAGACCTCGTTCAGGGGATGGTCACCAGTGAAAATCTGCTGTCTGTTGTCAGCCGATTGATGAAACAACTCAAGCAATCGATGTCGGCCAGGGATCGGGATCGAAATCAGCTGGAGACTCAGCCAAACGATCCCAACGGTGAATACTCGGACGATCAACTCTCAGATGCCGAAGTCACAAACTCTGGTAACCAAGCACCGCCCCTACCGGAGGATTATCTTATCGATGTGATTGGGAGAATTCTCATTATGTGCGCAAAGGATAGCTACTCGAGCGTAGTGGACTTTGACTGGCTTATCGATGTATTGATACAGTTGGTTCGCATGGCTCCTGTTTCCCGGAAAGTTGATTCGGACCTCGGATCGACAGCAAGACAAACGGCAGATATTTCGGAAAGGATTGGGGATGAACTGCGCAATGTTGCCGTCAAGGTCCGGGCCATGAGAGCCACGGCAGTGAGAGCCTCTGAAGTTATTCTCAATCAGCTTAATACAGACACTCCCGCCGGACACTCTATTACTTCAGGAGCCCTGAGATCGGTCACATGGATGATGGGCGAATACGCGTCACAGCTCGCCAGACCCGATGATAGCTTGAACAGCCTGTTGCAGCTTCTACCGCGCACTACAATCCCCGAGGTGATAACAACGACACTGCAAGCGGTTATCAAAGTGTTCGCCTCGATAGTAGGAGATGAGACGGAGCCATGGACATCGGAAAGGAAGTCCAGGGTGTCACTTCTGATGGCTCGAATTATTCACACCTTCGATCCTCTCGTATTGAACCCGAATCTCGAAGTTCAAGAAAGATCAGTCGAGTTTATTGAGCTATTGAAGTTGACCGCGGAGGCGGCTTCAGGCCAACCTGCTTCGACTGATGAGATTCAGCAAGATGCTCCTTTGCTTCTCACCCAGGCGATTTCTTCGCTCTTCAATGGCTGGGAATTGAACTCGGTAGCTCGAGGAGCTCAGTCAAACGTTCCCATACCCCAGGATCTTGATCTAGACGAGCCCATTCACACTCGACTCAATCAATTGTTGTCGGGGGCGAACTCCATCACTCTCGCAACAGACGAGTCGGATGAGTTTGAAATCTACTATCATCAGAAGCCAGTGCCGACAAGCATTGAGTCCTCAGCTCCAGCAATCAGTAGACTTGCCGAGCCGGCTGAAGAGCTTGTCGGATCTTACCAGCAGGCTAGTGAGGACAGCTATCTGGACGCAGACATTGTTGCCAGGAGGAAAGCAGAGCGGCAAGAAAGAAACCGAGATGACCCATTCTATATTCCCAGCAACGACACGCCACGCGCATCAACTCCCATCCATAGTATCCTTCACAATAGTAACGGCACCGACCTTGACATTGATGCCATACCGATAATGAAGCTGGATCTGGACAAGGTTGGAACCAACACCCCTGCTCAGCGGCCACAACCCAAACCACGGCAAAAAGTCGAGATCGCAGCCGACGAAAATCTACAAGCTAGTGACAGCGGAAACATCAGAATCTACGACTCGGAAAATAACTCAGATAGCTTCACAAAGTCAAGAGCGCGCAAGATCAAGCAGCAATCTCTTCTTCAAGTGGATTCCAGCCATATCGGCGCCTTTAACCTTGAAGGCGAATCATCCGGCGGCTTCGACTACGAACGTCAGCAGCGCGAAGAAGCAGAAATGCAGCAAGCCATGAAAGAAGTCGAGCGCCTTCGACTAGAAATGCAGCGCGCAAACGAGAGGATTCAAGTCGCACAGGGTGTCGACGCCGAGGGGACCGTAGTCAAGAAAAAGAAGAAGAAGAAGGTGAAGACGGCGGATGACGGTACGGAGGTGAAGCCAAAGAAGAAGAAGAAGGCCAGGCCAGCAGTACTGGATGAGGCGGGAAATGATAGTAGTGCCAGGGGAATAGAGACACCGGTTGAAGCTTCAGGGGAAGCTGTGGTGGCCAAGAAAAAGAAGAAGAAACCGAGGCCAGTTGATATTCAGGATGCGTAAGTTGAGTTGCTGTGGCCTGTGTTAGCATGCATACAGCATCACAAAGCGTGTCTTATCACGATTCATTAGGGGAGTGGAGTCTGAGTCATGAAACCAAGAAGTAAAGGAACCATCCTCGTTGCAATCGTAACCCTATTCATAGCTCCGAAGTTAGAAAGTCTAGATTGTTGACTTGTTGACAAGCACCACGCCTCCATCACCCAACCCTTGCCTGGTCTACGATGGTCGAGACCCGCAGGGAAAAAAAAGTCTCATAACTAGCTGAAGATAAAAAGGAATCGCCGTCATCTCGTGATACAGCAAAAATACACAAATTACACCGCATCTTCCTTGCTCCGCTCCATTAACACGTAGACATGATGGGTATGTGAGAAAGATAATTTGCCACCCTCCCCTCCCTCGCTGTCTCAGTCCTCCATAGGTCTATCTTCCAATGTGATCCCTCGAGCAGCAGGTTCTGACGGCGGCGTAGCTGGCGCAGTCACTCGCTTTCCACCGACGAACCGTGCGGTAGTACGTCCTAGGCTTTCGCGCCTGTCGGCGGCGCCTTCGCCGTCAACTTTCCCAGTTTCGGATCCATTGACGCTGTCTGCTCCCTCGCCGGGCACTTCCAGACTCTGACGCTTGGCTCCGAGACTGCCAAGGCTACCTAAGCTGCTGCGCTGTCGATCTGTGGCGGTTGTCGGGCTTGTTTGGATGGGGAATCGAGTTTCGGGTCCTCCCGTGCTGCGGTCTCGTCGATGCCCACGAGGACTAGGTGCAGGGCTCTTGTCTCGGCCGCGATTCGCGCTGGCTTTCTCGAGCAGAGCTCTATTCCGCTCTTCCATGAGGACCTTTCGATTGCTCTCGTCAGTACTAATGGCGCGAGGTCGGTTGCCTCCGACAGATGCGGAATGATTGAGCGTAGACATGCGCTTCAGCTCGCTGAAGATGGCGTCCTTGTTTGCGAAGAGGTCACGGACCAGCCGGTAGGAATGCTTCTCCTCCATCGTCAGGGAAGTTTCGGTTCTGGGCCGTAGGATGCAGGGCGCGAGTGTGGTGGCGAGGGCAGAGACGTAGGCTTCATCAGCAGAAGTAAGGTCTATCAACCGGGTAAAATGGTTCATACAGGCGTCTAGGGTGGCGATGTTGGTGAGGCGTAGTTGAGAAAGAGTCTGCTGTAGTATTGCGATCCGTGAGGCTTCGGATGTATCTGTGGCAGTGGTAGTATAGATTGTCCTAATGATTTCGTACACGTGATGTGAAACAATTGAGTCTGAAGAAGCACGTTAGTTTTGACATCATCAGCTTGCCGATGACCTGTTCTTTCTTACCAGGCAATTCCAATAGGTAGACCTTCAGGAGGCTAGCAACAGTAGGGATATCGAAGCCCTCGAATACGTCAGGAGAGATAGGTTTCCCGTCGTTGACTCTTGAACGTAGTTTGTGGGTCTGCTTCAGGGGTACATCAACAAGCCAGACGCCTCTCCTGGCCTCGTCGCCTTCGAGATCGGGATAGTGGTGGTCCAGATAGGTGAGGATGGTAGTGACGATGACTGGCACACGCTTCTTGTCGGCTCGAGCTCGAGCCTCCAGGTCAACGCCGAAAGTCTGCTCGTCGACCTTGTTGTAGTAATTCTCATACACAACAACTTTGGGGATAAAACTGCCCGTGCGGTAGTTCTCGAGCAGATAGCGCAGATCTCCCTGAGGCTGAATGGTCTCCTGGAAGAGCATCATCTGGTCTACAGTCGACTGCAGGCTGGGAATGACATTGCCAATGGTCCCCGAAAAGTCGAGAATGACCGTCTTAATAGCCTTTAGCCTATCTAGCTCACAGCGCTCGAGGAATGCCAGATGCATCAAGATCGATTCCTCCAAGTCACATCGCATCTCGTCCAAGCGTCGAACGCCAGCCTTGTACCTCTCATCAGCTTCTCTGGCCTCTCGCTGCATGCGCTGGGTGGGGGTTTCGTTGGGATGGGCGTTGTTTAGGCCGGGAACGTTCCAGTTGGACAAATACTCGGCAACGGTGCCAACCACGGGAGAGTCGCCGGCATCAGATCCAGACGCAGGAAGTGAAAAGGTTCGGTTGATTGCCTTCTTCTCCGGCACACCGGCGAGTTGGAAGGCCTTGGGGCGCCATTGATAGAACATCTTGGAACTGTTGGCGAAGGTGTTGCCCACGTTGCCAATGAGGCGGAGGAACCCGCTGCTGATGAGGTCCTGTCCAATTCGCTCGGCGTAGCTGACGCTGGTGGTGCCCATGCTGCGCTGCAGATACTCAACAATATCAGAACCAGCCGATGTGTTTAAGTAGGTGCCGAGAATGGGAACCTTGGTTTCGCCCATCTTGATGGTCGAGAGCATGTGGGAGAGGATTTTCTTGATCTGGTCGGGTTGGTAGACATCGTCGCCGATTTCGTATAGCTCCTCTTCCTCTTTTTCCACCTCCTCCTTGTGCGGTTGAACCTTGATCTCAGGAATCGTCTGGTCTCGCTTGGGGCTAGTTTCGGGATCCTGGAAGGCCAGCTTGTTCTCCTCCTCGAGATCCTCTACCAGGCGACACTTGTTGAAGTAGTTGGACCGTAGCTTCTTCACGGTTTCGGCTTGTCTATCGTGGGCCTTAATTCGAGCTTGTAAATCATCCTGAGAGTCCTGAACGCGGGCCTCGTGCGCATCGCACCAGCGCGAGAAGGGATTGACGACGAGATCACGAATACTCTGCGCGATGCGCTGGTGGTTCCGAGCTGCGTCTGTCATTTCGGATCGCATGCCGTCAAAAGCCTAGATGGTTGAGATTCAGTCAGGGGCTGACAGACCAGATTGAGACCGACAGCATACCTTTCGAACGGTAGCTCCATCGTCGCGGGCGAAGCCACCAGTAACCTTGTCAGCGGCGGGAGTGATATCACCAAGGCGTTGACCGTAGACGTCCTCGGCCTCAGCGCGCATGCGAGCTATCGTGAGGACTTGACGATTCTCCAGAACGCCCTGTTGGAGCTTGCCAAACAGAACCCCCAGTCCTATTGATTCACCGTCTCAGCAAAGGCGGTTGTTGGGTCGGCGCATATTTGCAAACGTACCTGCGGCATAGTCGCTAGACCAGAAAGAATCAGCGAACCCCGGCATGATGAGCTACTCCAGCCCGTCGGGATAGTGAATTGTACTGTTTTCAGAATCGCAGAGTTGCAGAGATTGCCTCGGGCTCGTCGTTGTCGGCTCGATTGCGTGTACACTTCGTGTTTGGGCGTTTGCTGGTTAATACAGGGGCAGACAGGGTGTCAGCGCTGGTGCGAGGTTGGCCGGGCAGGGCTGAGGGATGTTGCCCTGGTTGGCTGATGACGACGCCGGAGTTGAGGCGAGCTTTATAGTGTAAAGAGTCTCGTCAGCGGTCTGGGAGGGAGGGAAAGGAGACACAGAGGAAATCGTGTGCGATAGAGGCTTGAATTAGGGAGTATCGTCGTCGTTGAGGGTTCGTAAACAAATCGACTTTTCAGGGGTTGCGAGAAACAAAAAGTAGACCGGGAGCAGCCATGTTGGGAGTTGTTTCGAGGGATGGATGCTGCTGAATGTCGCATGCATGGAGGGATCCAATGGATCCAATGGCACTTTGGCACCGCCCACCAGTGCTAGACCACAGTGCTAGACAACCCCGTTCCCGACCCCCCTCCCCCCAAAAAAAAAAAAAATATACGAAAACCCAACCGCCAGGGCAGAAGCCACAGAGGCCCAGTGCCGGCCGTTACGGCGGCGCCTGGGGAGGGCCTTTACAGTTGGTTGTTAACATATGGCGGTGCGTTGAACGGCCGAGACTCCGCTGAGGCTCAGCGCTTGTTGGCTTGACTCCACAGCCTGAGAGCCCCGAAGGACAGTACCCCTGCCGACTGTTTTGGGGGGGTTTTCCCAGAATGAATTAGGGGGGCTTATGGGTCTAGGCCCCCATGTTTTCAACGGAGACGAGAGCTGAAGGAAGATCATCGTCCGTCCATCAACCATGCAGCCGTTTCGAGGTCCGCAGATGCCGGGGGAGATCCGTCTCACAGTCATCTCTCGGTGATTTGGATTTGGCTTTGTCAGCGATTCAACCTCTTTGCTCTCCAGCTATCTCCTGTATCACCACCCTAGTTTCGTTCTTGTACCTCGGTGGTGCATCTTCTCCTGTTTGACTTAAAGCCGCTGCAGCTGTGCCTTTTGTGTCATCATTCGCTTCGCTTGACCCTTTCATTTCAACAAGTGTTTGAACCTTGCAAAGTAGCCATCCAGTACATCATGGCGGGAACGGAACCACCGCTTCTGCCATTCGGGAAGAAACCCAGCAATGCATCAGCGCAACCTCGTTCAACACCTAAATTGAGCCCTCCTAGGGTCGTCTTGGTGGTATTCTTGATGCTGTTGTCACTCAGCTTGCTCAACAGACCAGGAATTTATTGCCGTAACGGTGCACCCAAAGAAGGCCATGGACTCAAGACTGCCGACGAGAGGGCTCGTCATATCCTTTCCAAAACCCCCTTGATTGGTAACACTCATTCATTCCTTGATCCCCGTGAACGTATAACACCTAATCCTCTCAGATGGTCACGTTGATTTCCCCATCTTTCTGCGGGCCTTCTATGAAAACCACATCTACTATGATAACTTTACCAAACCCTTCGAGCAAGGCGATTTACCAGGTCATGTTGATCTGAAACGTCTAAGGGAAGGCCAGAGTGGAGGCGCGTTCTGGAGTCTCTTTGCCCCTTGCCCGAGCAATGGAAGTGATTTTTCTGATGAAAACTACGCTGCCAGTGAGTCCAGACTGAACCTCGGTTCTCGGCCAACCTCTACATCGTCCGCTAACATGAATGCCAGGCGTCCAATGGACCCTCAACCAGATTGATGTCATGACTAGACTTCAGGCTAAATATCCCAATGATTTCTCATCCATAGTTGACAGCTCCAACGCTTTACAAGCTTTCAAAGAGGGCAAGCTGATATCTCCTTTCGGAATTGAGGGACTTCACCAAATTGGTAACTCTGCTTCCAACCTGCGGAAGTATTACGACTTAGGCGTACGGTATGCCACTCTGACGCACAACTGCCACAACAAGTTTGCAGACGCCGCCGTCCTGGAAAACCCAACGAGGAAGGCTGAGCCGCTATGGGGAGGCGTGAGCTCCTTGGGACGCAAGCTAGTCCATGAGATGAATCGAATCGGCATGTTTGTGGATATCTCTCACGTTAGGTTCGTCGTAAATCTATCAACTGCTGAAACATTTCATACTGACAATTCAATTGATAGCGAGGACACCATGGTGGACGTTCTGGGAGGCAGTGATGAGTGGTCCGGTTCTCGAGCTCCCGTCATCTTCTCGCATAGCTCTGCCTACAGCGTCTGTCCGCACCCTCGCAATGTCAAAGATCACGTCCTCAAGTTGGTCAAGGAGCGCAACTCCCTCGTCATGGTCAACGTTGCCCCTGGTTTCATCGCCTGTGTCGAGGCCGATAACGAGAATGGACTTCCGGATGACCTTCCCGCCAACGCAACGCTGAACCAGGCCGTCAAGCACATCCTTCACATCGGCAACCTCATCGGATATGATCACGTAGGCATTGGCACCGACTTTGACGGCATCCCAACTGTCCCCAGAGGGCTCGAGGATGTTTCCAAGTATCCAGATCTTGTCGCCGAGTTGCTGAGACAGGGCGTCAGCGACGTGGACGCTTCCAAGATAGTCGGCGGAAACCTGCTCCGAGTGTGGAAGGAGGTGGATGGCGTTGCCGCCAAGATGCAGGCTGATGGAGAGTTGCCCATGGAGGATGATCTCCCAAAACTCAAATTTGGGGAGGCACAAGTAGATTTGGTTGGTTAGAATGGCGCGTTGATTGCGGCGCGGTGTAGAATCCATTCATCTCATCGTACATTGTATATACACGTCTTGTACAATGGAAAGCAGGTCCGCTTTCCTCTGCCGTCCACAGATCACCCCCAATAACAGCGTGCATTACTGTTGTCCCGTCGTCATGTCTCGCATCCAGATAATGGTTGGACAGACAGACAGACGCCAGGACCAAGCCAACCCAAATCTAGCCTCTTCGCTCCACCCGGTTGAGTTTGTTCGCGGTTGCTGTCTGCGTCCTTGTCCGTTGACCACGCACCGGCAAGTGCATTGCATGACGTCTACCGCGGTAACTTCCCATATCTTTCAACCGCCTAATATTCTCTTGTACTAATCTTCTAGCATCCGTCTCGATCGTCATCTGAGAGAGTTCGGCAGTGAGAGAGGTGACGGTCCTGGGGGGAAGGGACCCGACTTTGGCGAGTTTGAAAATGGAGTATTTGGCCATGATGCGAGCGGAGGTTGTAGGCCCTAGCGCGTAGAAAGACTCCAGCGCTTTCTAGAGAGAAGTTCATGTGAGGATGGTGACTTGGGGGTTGGCTGTTGTTTGGCCGGGCTTACCTTGACCAACTTCTCCTCATGGAAGTTGACGCCTAAAATAAAGACCTAGATAGAATATTAGCGTAATTAAGCAGTATTACTCCATTGGTCTGACATACCATGACGACGGCTTACTCGTTAGGATCAATATTGCATGCTGCTTTCGAACAAGAGCATACGTCCGCGAAGATGCGAAAAGATGGGCGTCTCGGGAAAACTATGGCTAAATCCCAGCTGACTGCAGAAGGTGGAGCTAGATTAAGCTTAGCGCACAGCTGAGGGGCTGCAACGCCTAAGCCTGAAACGGAGCTATACAGTTGCGGTACCTGAGCTTCAGAGCGCATCAGCGGGGAAACATCACTGAAACCGAAGGGGGTGACCGCCGGCAGGCCGCAGCCCTCCTGCTGATTGCGTATAAGTGTCCCCATCCGCCGCTTTGTGCCAGAGAAGCTCCTCTGTCTTCTTCGTCCACATCAACTGTTGTTCTACACCCAACAGTCGACGATAACATTCTTCATTATGTTTACCCTGCGCCGACTTTTCACCTCGGCCGCCCTTCTGTTTACAGTTGGACTGGTTCTCTTCTCTCAGACGGCCCAGGCGGCCAAGGGTCCCAAGATCACCCACAAGGTCTACTTCGATATCGAACACGGTGACAAGCCATTGGGCCGTGTTGTCCTTGGCCTCTATGGCAAGACAGTTCCCGAGACTGCCGAGAACTTTCGCGCTCTTGCCACTGGCGAGAAGGGCTTTGGGTATGAGGGCTCTACTTTCCACCGGGTCATCAAGGGCTTCATGATCCAGGGCGGCGACTTCACCAAGGGCGACGGCACTGGCGGCAAGTCCAGTGAGTTTGATCGCCAAACAATCCTTCAGAGTACAATTGGCTAACGCATCCGCTTCGCAGTCTATGGTGACAAGTTCAAAGACGAGAACTTCAAGCTCAAGCACTCCAAGAAGGGCCTCCTCTCCATGGCCAACGCCGGCCCCGACACCAACGGTTCTCAGTTCTTCATCACGACCGTCATCACTTCGTAGGTTAATCTCGAATATTGTGGGATGAGAGGATGCTTATTACATATAGGTGGCTCGATGGTCGACACGTCGTCTTCGGTGAGGTCCTCGAGGGCTACGAGATCATCGACAAGATTGAGAATGCCAAGACCAGCGCCGGTGACAAGCCCGTCGAGACTGTCAAGATTGCCAAGAGCGGCGAGCTCGAGGTCCCTCCTGAAGGTATTCACGTCGAGCTCTGAGGCCCAACACCGTGGCCTCACCCTCTCGCTTTGGATGGCCGGTGTGCTGATATGTATGCCGTTGTGCCTCAGACCTATACGTCGGAGCGGATTGGACGCAGAATGGCTGGTCTTTCTTCCACAAGGCGGCTCTTTTTGCCTTCGTCGTTGGCGCTATCGCGTTTGCGCTCCGACAGACCAAGAGGGGTGCTACTGCATCTCGCTACTAGGAACCTGCTGCATCGGGCAGATGGGCAATGGTTTGTCAATTTTGGAAGAGACGGCTTAGATCATCTAAAGTTAAGATTTGAATTGCACTCAATCTACAATGCTACAAACATGGAATCACTAAATCAATGAATGCTTGACATGATTCTCCATATTAATAGCGGAATGACGATTCAAGCTTGATGCTAGTATGTCTCATCGATCTTTGGCGACTCTCGCAGGTATTACACCACCTGCCAGTAAGGTACCTTAACATCAGATTTTGTAGCCAGAACAAGGTCTATGAAGGCAACAAAAAAATATCAACCGGATGATTTATTTCATTGATTTGATATACTTCGATGTACCTATTTATATCTATTCTAATTCCACTACTATTCTCTTTTTGATCCAATGTGCTGAGTTTTTTCATGATAGCGTGCTTAGACACCTATTCTATTTACCCCTGTCACGTGGGGCTGTTGCAATGAAGCCCCAGAAAAAAGTGTAAGTTCCAAAAACATGTAAAAAAAAGTCAGAGGTTCGGAACACCATAAGCTTGCACATCTCATCAACATGAAAGTTCTCAGCCTTAACTTTCTCACATGTGCTGTCAAGGCCTGCAAAAGTTCCTCAGACTCATACCCGCTCCACCCCAAGGACGCCGAACTCGTGCAAGATGAAATCGAGGTGAACCCTCAAATGCTCATCAACGTGTTGCCCCGCCTCGACTGGACAGCCCTACGAACAACTTCTTCAGAGGTACCAACGCTGGAACCCCAATTTTTACGCAAAGAGAGGGTTTCTGACTGATTCTCTATGTAGTTGGGCTTCCCCCAGTTACCGGAACAGCCTCCTACGCCGGAGGAACTGGAGGGTGATAAGAAGATGGTTCAGGACCTGCATCATTTGCTATTGGAGACCCAGATTTCGGAAGGGAAGTTGGTCTGCGGGAATTGTGGACATGAGTATGCTGTCAAGGAGGGTATCGCCAACTTCTTGTTGCCAAGTCATTTAGTATAAGCGCTGAAGTGGTTGAGAGGCCTTGGAAGAGAAGAGAAAACGGGGAGTTGTTCCTGGGCAAGAAGGGATAAAGCACTTGGAGTATGGCGTTGAGTTATTGCGAATGCTTCCATTCAGGTCGGAACAGATGTGCCCACCTCAGTCGAGGTTATAACCGAATTCGATCATGTTCCTCTACATCTTACTCACTAACGTGCTGTTTACAAACGTCCTTCCAGCAGCACCAAAAATCCCATAACTCCGTATCTGATGTACAGTACAGCCAGCCCTCCGAGGAGCATCAACTACACCCACTGTCGCACTTACAAAGCACCATTACTGCTGTTTCTTCTGGGCAGCGGGGCTCATATCCTTGTCAAACGCTCCATAAGAGACTTCGAGGCTAGCAAGAGCCCTCAAGCCAACTCCAAGAATAGAGAACAAAACGACCGCGGTGATGATAGCCATGAAGATACCTGTATCGCCTTTCAGTTATTTCCTCGACCGTCAAGTAGAGGTTGACTTACCAGGTGTGAAAAACTGGTACTTCTCGAACAGGGGTCGCGTATCGCGGCCAGTTGCGTTCTTTGCTCGTCGAATTTGTTGACCCTGGAGATGTCTCTTCAGGTCCATGCGAAGAGGCTCTTCAAACTCCGGCTCGTAGGACGGCTCGCCGGGTGTACCGATGACCAGGATGGTGTAGGAGTCGCTTGACAAGATTGATTCGAGGCTTTGACCCAAGATTACGTCTAGAAGTCCATTAAATTCTGCTTTTTGATCCAGCGGTTGGATGAAGAACTCACTGTTCTCGCTCAAGGTGCTGGCTCTCCCAGACGTCAGAGGGGCAAGGCTAAGCTCATCAACCGCGGCCTTCCTGCCCTTCTGAGAACAAGCACTACGGATGTGGTTTGCCAGCCCAGCTTTTGTAGTCTCTCCAACAACCTCAGAAACAATAAATTTTCCCTTTACTCGCTTATCCTCAGCAGCCCGGCAAAGATGCGGCATCGCGCAGCCGTTGGAGCCCTCGAGATCACCGGCATTCAGGCCGGGCTGGGATACGAGAAGGTATCGATCAGTCGGGCATGAATCAAAGATATCTTTCGTGAAGTGAGCCGTCATTGCGCTCGTCTGAATCTGTTCGGCATGGGAATCATCGGAGAACCTGGACAGTCGGTTAGAAAGCTTCATCAGTGAAGCTGGGAGGCGTGTCCTACGTGGATGTAGATAACAGAATCCAGGGCGTTGAATCCGAAAATGCGACTGAAGATCCGGCGAGTGCCAAGGCGCCTGCAACGATTTGGAGACGCATGGTTGACAAGGTTATGGCGATCGAATATGTCTACCTATCAGTTAGAGCTTCAAATGGTAAGCAAGCGTAGGAGAGCTGATGCAGCATCGCGGAATTACGTAATTATCTGCTTAGATGCATGTTTTCGTCTGGTGCACACCGAGGTGAGATAGCCACTGTGGGACCTTGAAACTTTCGGCGCAAGGCTCGTAGCTTCAATGCCGGTGCAGACCTTCATTTTTGAGCAACTTCTGATTTCGCGGAAGGACAGCCGGTACAGTCATGTTCGCAAAGCCGAGACCAAAGAAGAGTCCTTTACCACCACCGAGTAAGAAACGAAAAACTACTGCTACCATCGAAGAAATCAGCTTCGACAACGATGCACGCCACGAATACTTGACGGGCTTCCACAAGCGAAAGCAACAACGGATCAAGAATGCGCAGGAAGAGGCTGCAAAGAGGGCTCGTCAGGAAAAGCTCGAAATGCGCAAACAGGTATGCTCTCTTTGAAGTTAAGGTTCTCGATTAGCACAGCCGCTTATGGCCTCCACTTAGGTACGAGAAGACCGGCGGCGCGAGGTTGAAGAGCATGTCAGCACGGTAAACAAGCTGCTACGAGAGTCTTTAGCTGCAGGCGGTGTCGGAGAAGAAGACTCGGAAGAGGAGTCTGCCGAGGAATGGGACGGTTTCCCTGACCAACCAGACCTCGATATCGTCGACCACGAAGAGGAATACATTGACGAGGATCGGTACACAACAGTCACGGTCGAATCGGTAGCGGTGTCACGCGAAGGCTTATTTAAACCGCAACTTCTAGAGGAGGAAGAGGAACAGAGGAGGAAAAGCAAGGAAGCAGAAGAAGCGGAGCAAGGGGCAGCTGCCGCAATCCGAATTCAGCCCAAGAAGAAGAAGAAAAAGTTTCGCTACGAAACAAAACTCGAGCGACAACTGACGGAAAAGAAACGCAAGATTAAAAGTGCGAAAAGGCACGATTGATTGTAAGGTCCTCCAGACAGCATTCCAGGACGATACCCTTTCATAAAACCAACTTCAATTGGCGAGTAGAATAAACTTAACATGCAGTTGCTAGGTCATCCGCTCTTCTAACAATGGTTTATTTTAAACCCTTTGCGACAAGGCAACGCCAAGGCAACATCCGGACAGGGATAACGAGGTCGCCTAGTGTTGCCTAAAGTCTGGCCACGCGACAACAACAGGCACCTAGGTGCGCAAAATCTGCCAGCATTTAGATGTTGCCAATCTCGTTCTGGAGCTCCTCCAATTCCTTCTGCAGGGTGGTGTGTTTCTTAGCCATCTCCTCGTACTTCTGCTCCCACTGGTCGCGCTCGTTCTCAAGAGCTTGCACCTTTCGCTCGAAGTGTCCGGCCTTGACGTCGGTCTGTCGGAGCCTGTAGGAAACCCGCTTGTTAGAATACTGCAATAGAAACCAATCCTCCAAGCCTTGAAATAGGATGGCGGTAATCAACCAGGTTGTCAAGAAAATGAACGTACTTCTCGTTCGCCTCACGAAGGGTTTTATCGGCGTCTTCAGCCTCCTCTTCGAGAAGCTGTAATCGTCGCTGAAGTGTTTCGTTTTGAGTGCCGTGATGCTGGCCCTCATCGGCAGCCTTTTTGAAGTCTTTGATACCGGTCTCGAGCTTCTCGACCTCGCCTTCAAGAAGGTTATTCTTGTGCTGCAACGAGGTGATTTCTTGCTCCTTCGACAAGTTCTCCTGCTCGAGAACCTTAACCTTGGCTTGGAGCTCCTCGACCTTGGACGAAGCTTCGTCGGCCTCCAGACGGAGCTGGTTCATTTTCTGCGACACTGACTATCAGCCACGACCTGGAAGACCATTTGCCCCTCCAAGGGAGAAGATGGTGGGGTAAATGATAGGGTTCCAAGTGACGGACCTCCTTGATGCGGTCCATTGTGATCGTTGCGAATAGCTTCGGATTTTAGATGGATAGACAGTGGGAAGTTGATCAGTGTGTGGAGAAGTCGCGATGTCTCGGTGCGGATGGAGTTGTCAAGAAAGGGGAGAAATGATGCCCCTCCAAGATCCGGTGCCCGCCGTGATACGTACCCCGTACCGCCTCTGTGGCTTGAGGTTGCAAATGTGGCGGGGGCGTGCGGTCAACGGACATCCCCCAAGTGTAACGTGGCTGTTGCCTGGTCAACCGCGCACAGATTGTAAACGTACCTCCCCCGGAGACGAGCGTTACTTACATCCCCTATCGTTTCGACACCTCAACGCGTGGATCATCAAACTCCGGGCAAATCAACTAGTCATTGTATCAAAATCACCATTTTCAACATGTTGGCGGCGCATCGCGACCAGGAAAATTTGGCGCACAGCCATCAGGTGACGTCCAAGCAGCAGCACAAGACACCCTCCAGGTTCCCTCAACGCGACGAAAATGCCCTAACCGCTTTGGCTGGAAAGACCACATTGGCTGGTGCAAGCAAGTTCGGGGGCGATCAGACAATCATGAAAGGGAACGGCATGCGTCAGGCATTAGTTACTCCAATGGGTACGTTGACGGGCACAGCTTGATGACGAAACTAACAGTGAACCAGAGCCTCGGAGCCGTGCCCCTTTGGGAAACAAGACCACAAATGCCAAAGCCAAAACAGGTCAGGTCGGTGGAACAAAGAATCTGATTAAAGAAATCGAAAAGACTCAGACCAAGCCGACGACCACACAGAGACCTAAGCAGAAGTCGGCTGATGTGGCACCCATCGATTTCAAGGTTACGACCCAGCAGAGGTCCAGTCAAGAAGAGGAAGAGCCTGAATACGCCCCTCCAAAGCCCAAAGATCTTCCGTACGAATCCGATGTCCTCCCGCAAGGTTTTCTGACATTCGAAGGGCTCAAGAATGAGAACTTGTTTAAGGGTTACTATCAGCATTTCTACAACCCTGTTGATGACGAAGGCGTCACTAAGCAGGAAAGAGAGTTCAGACAGACGATGGAAAAAGTCATGGCAAAGGCCGACGAGCGAAATAAGCGGGAGACTGATGCTCTCAGTTGGAACATTGCAGACTTCGATAGCCCAGAGACGGTAAAGGTAGCTCCGAAGCCAGTGCCATCGGAAGAGCCCCGAGCAGCAACCATAAACCGAACAGTCAACAGACCTCGGTCCAAGCAACCTCCTTCCATAACCTCTCGACGGGCTGTGTCAGCGCTGTCGGTCCATTCAGATACCACTCGAAGCGCAGAGCGCAGAGCGTTGAACCAGCCCATCAAAGCGAGAAAGCCTTTAAGCTCACTCCTTCAAGGCAAGAGAACGGTGAAGCAGGCACTCCCTACGAAGACCACATCTGAAGCCAGGGTCATTGGTAACGCAGCATCTCGAACCACAATTGGCTATAGTAAAGGCAGATCCGCTTCATCGATGCTGAATACTCAGGGTCAGGGCCATGGGCCAATGGGACTAGCCGAGCCTTCACAGCGAGGTCGTTCGGTAAAGTCGTCCACTTCGATTGAATCAGGCATTTCGGACTTGACAATCACTCCTGCTCGTCTTCGCCAAGCTGCGGCCAATAAGCAAGAGAGTCAGCCTCGCCCTCAATTCATGTCGATTTTCGACGGTGAAGATGGCGAAGACGGAGATTTGCTCCCCTTGAGCCGCCCTCTGCACCTCTCTGATGACGAGGATGAGGGGGAGGACTTTGAGATGAAATTCAAGATATGAATAACGGACTGTATGATAGACAGGTTATGGCGTTCAGGGAAGAGGAATTTCTGGCCGTGGATACAATGGACAAGGCCGAGGCATGGACGAGTTTGAATGAAGGAGTTCGAGGAAAGGAGGCCTTTTAAGCGCAGCAAGCTCAAAGACAGAACTACACTGTCTTCAGGTACAAAACGTGGAGAGACTTAGTTGATTCAGAAGCAGCTCATACCAGCGAATATGTTTGCAGACACAGATGATGAGGGGTGGTCGTCCGTGATTCACGAAAGATGGCACCTAGGAGGTGAACAAAGACTTGACATCGAACCCAAAAAATCCATTCGAAGACGGTTCTTTGTAAGTGGGATTGCCACAAGAAATACGAGCACACCCACCAACAAGATGATCGGGTTAGCCCCAAAGCGCCATGACTCCTGCCGTGATGATGATGTAGGCGCTGATGCTGCCGCCAGCCCGGACAAACTTGGATCCGCAATCCGGGCAAGCATACCTCCCCTAACTTGTTTCGCTGGCAATGAAACGCGCTGGATGCCACTAAAAAAATGCCAGACGCTCATGTATCCGTGCACGCGGCTTCCGCAGCCCAGTGGCTGGGCCTCTGCCAAGGTCGATTATCCCTGAGCCAAAGGTGGTCGTTGTTGACCTCTCCTCCTCGATCAAAGCCTTTTCTGTCAAACACCGTCGCTCCCACCACGGCCAAACGACCTGAACGGGCATCGCAATCTGCTTGCTTCTCGCTGTACTTCCTGACTCTCGGACCCTTGTCATCATTGCCGCAGTGCCTGCGGATGACCCGACACCGCCGCTGCGGCTTCCTTCTTTCTTACTGCCCATTTGCCAAACCGCTGGTCGCGTGAAACTCGACCTCGCGCGTATTTCTCCCCCCAACATCCATCTGTCCGCCGATCCCAATACCCTTACTACTCCTGCTGCCCATCCCGACACTAGGTATCATGTTTGGAGCACGGTGGAAGAGATAGGAAGAGCGCAACGGCACGATGACTCGCCCGCCTGGCGCGAGCTTCGCGCAGTTCTTCCCCACTGCCCCAAAGGTGAAGGCCCAAGCACAGAGTCGGGCAGATCGGGAGCGTCCCAAACCAGGTGTCAACGGCACCGAAACACTGCCAGGGACCGCCGTTTCGTCGCATTCTGACTTGAATGGCCTCGCGCCGTCATTATCCAGTCAGAACGGTACTCAAGCGGAACCCCCTCAAACTCACGTCGATGACCACGACTCTTCGCCTGCAGACATTCCTAGCACAGTCGGGTCCTCTTGCTCTCAGAGCACTGCATCCTCGGTCTTCAGCAGCACGGCGCGACAGGCGGCGGCGGCGGGCTCATCCCGTCTCCCTACCTCGAGTGTCACCCCCATCGCGTCCAGAGATTCGCCTTCATATTCGTCCACCTCTGCGTTGTCGAAGCCAGATATGTCTACCGCTATGACCACCGATCGGGCCACAAGACAACCGTCTCAAACTTCCTCTGCCACTGACCACAATGCCTCGACATCAGATGGACTTTCCGCCAGTGACCGCGTCCCGGCTCGAGATCCTATGCCATCCGTCAAGGGCATCAAGTGCACATATGATCCGGTCCTCGATCGAGTACACAATAAGAGTATTAGCAGAAATGCGAAGCCGACGTATGAAGAGTTTGGTCTGGTACGTGTAAATATATATTCTTCCTTAAGGGGGGGCGTCATCTTTGGAGTGAACTTGTGGCTAATGAACCGGATAGGAAGATGACGCTCCCCCATCGGATCCTCGCTTGGCGAAGCCAGGAGGCCGTCTGGGATATATCAACACCGACTATTATTTACCTAAAGCACGATTGCGATCTGCGCCGGAGAACATCAAACCCTACCCTTACGACCCCAAGACATCAATTGGGCCCGGGCCACCAACCCAAATTGTTGTGACGAGGTACAATCCTCTAGTTCCATTCAATAAGGTGACGGCTATTTTTGCGACCTTCGGTGAGATTGCCGAGAGTAGTAACAAGATGCATCCCGAGACGGGCAGCTACCTCGGGTTTGCGACTATCCGTTACCGAGACTCGAAACGCCCGGATCGGCCTCTAGTGTCAGCCATTGATGCGGCGAGAAGAGCGGTACGAGCGAGAGGCATCAAAGTGGACGCAGATGTCGTCCGAGTGGAGTACGATCCAGAAGGCCGCAAGAGTCGGAAGATGTTGGAGGAGCATCTCAAAAGGGAAAGAGAAAAGCAAGAGAAGGAGAAGCTTGCACAGGCAACTTCGCAACCCAAAGCACCCCCGACAGGTCCCAAGTCTGTACCAGCTACTGTGTTTGTAAGAGCTCCGCCTACAGCCCCCAAAGGCCCGGCTGCCCATCGACAAGCTCCGACACCAGGGCCGCAACCTATACCAGTTCCACTGCAACCTCGTGGCCACCCTGCCGTCGATGTTCAAACGATAGCTTCACAACTCGCAACCGAACCTTATCTTTTTATCCCGAGTGAGAGCGTACCCGTCCTCCCGAGCATCGTGCCTCATATGAGGAAGCGGTTGAAGAATTATAGCTTAGAGGATATTCGATTGGACAAATCTGGATTCTACGTCGTTTTCCGAAATTCCTTCAGTGGCAAGTCGGAGGCTGAAAGGTGCTTTCGAGCAGTCAATCACACTGAATTTTTCAACTATGACCTGACAATGCAGTTGTGTATGCCCCGGATGAGTCGCGCAGCTGCCCCCTCTGAAAATGCTCGAAAGTCAAGCCGAAGCCCCGAGCGAAAACCTAAGGATGAGCCCCGACATGTGGAGGAAAGGAGCAGGCGGCGCCGGGAGGAGGAAGGAGACCTTGAAGAGGAAAAGAAGCAGAGGGCCAAAAACTTCGACCCCGTCATGGAAGCGGTAGAGGTCGTTCGGCGAGAGATGACGGAACACCTTATCCGACACATTCGGACCAAAGTTGCTGCCCCTGCTTTACATGAGTTCCTAAATCCCGTCAATCATGTGGCCAAGAGGCGAAGGTTGAATATCGAACACCCTGACGATATTGAGGAGATTCCAAGTATCGAGGATGGCGATGAAAGCTCGAGAGTGGGGACACCCAACTCAAGAGCTGATCCCATCGAGCGACGAACCGGTCATCTCAAGCCCAAGCCGTTACCCAGAATTCGCAAGACCAAAGTCAAAGGAACTGCTCAACGCAATGCATTCATTGATCCGTTTGCGCGCAAGCGTCCTCCCATCGCCAGGAATGCCTTCCGGTCTTTGCATCATCGCCTTAGAACGCTGGACAGTGACGCCGAGTCTGACGACGATGTCGACACTCGTCTGCTGCTCGCTCAAGGGACCGAGGAACCTGATTCTCGACCACGCAGCCGAATGAGTACGGATGATGAGGCATCGAAGGATGATTTTGGATCTTGGGGACCGGGTGAGGACGACTCGATGACAGAAGCCAGCTTCGCCATCGCAGACGGTCCTCTTTCAAGAAAACGTAAGCCCGTGACTTCTATCGAAAATGCCATGAAGCGTCAAAAGAAATCCGACGAAGAACTTTTTGGTGTAAAGATTGGGCGTATTGATGGTGATTTCGTTCCTCGCGAAGACTCTATAGACATCATCCCGGACTCTGAAGTTGGCGATGATCAAGAGAGCAGGCTCTCACGTTCAGAGACCCCTGTGTCACTGACTGCAAAGGGCTCAAAGAAGAAGCCTGCGAAGACGAAAAAGAAGACAAAGAAGCAACTCTTTGAAGAACGTGAAGCTCTCAAGCGCCAGCTCGAGACAGAGTCACAACGTGGGGATGACGAAGAAGATGAGGAACCAAGAGCAGAGCCTGAGATTGAGGACAAGAAATTGCCGGCCAAGGACGAAGCGCCGGCTCAGCACAACGAGAAGCTCCTTTCTTCAGCACCAATGACGCCAGCAATGGTCTTAACTGATGGCTTCAAGCCGGACATATCTACCTTCCAAGGTTTAGATCTCGGTCCCACAGACGCACCGGATCTCACCAAACTCCTCAAAAGATTTCACCTCGGGCAGATGGACGACCCGGAACTATGGTTATGGAAACGCAACCGTATTAGGGAACTCAACTCTACCGATGGCGAGATCGCTAATCCCATCTCCATCGAGGGGTACTATGTTCCTAACCCGACCGGCTGTGCACGAACCGAAGGGGTTAGGAAGATTCTCAACTCGGAAAAATCCAAGTACCTGCCTCATCACATCAAAGTACAGAAGGCAAGGGAAGAACGAGAAGCCAAGTTCAAAAAGTCTGGAAAGGACGCTGCTGCTGCTGCGTCTGAGGCTGCGAGGCTGGCTGCTGAGAAACTCATCGCCAAGGGCAACTCAAGAGCGAATCGCGCCACCAATCGGCGATACGTGGCCGACCTAAACGATCAAAAGAAGACTTTGGGCCAAGACTCTGATGTTTTCAAGTTCAATCAGCTCAAGAAACGCAAGAAGCCCGTCAAGTTTGCACGATCAGCGATCCATAATTGGGGTCTATATGCCATGGAAAATATCGCAAAGGACGACATGATTATCGAATACGTCGGCGAGGAGGTTCGACAGCAGATTGCAGAAATTCGAGAGCACCGGTATCTCAAGAGTGGGATCGGGAGTAGTTACCTGTTCAGGATTGATGACAACACCGTGGTTGACGCAACCAAGAAGGGAGGCATTGCACGCTTCATCAATCATAGCTGCATGCCGAACTGCACAGCCAAGATCATCAAGGTCGAAGGCAGTAAGCGGATCGTCATCTATGCACTCCGTGACATTGCGCTGAGTAAGTTTTCAAACATGTTCAAATTCCACAACTCGGGACTAACAGCTTGCGCAGACGAGGAGCTTACCTACGACTACAAATTCGAGCGTGAGATTGGTAGTCTAGACCGTATTCCATGCCTCTGTGGCACGGCCGCCTGCAAGGGATTTCTTAACTAAAATTCAACTTATGCCGGGTCATTTCATTCGAGTACAGACTGGCGAACTGGCCGGCTCCTAACTCGGCTACGATTCGCCTTTCATTCATGCGTTCTGCAGCCCGGGTTAAGGATGAAAGGAAAAGTGAATTGTATCAGTTCGTTCAACATTCAGGAAGGCGTTGGGCGGTTGAAGATTCTATTGGGTCGGCAGTGTGAGAGGCGGAGGGGGGGATCTCGTGAATACTTTGGCCTTGGGAGCCGAGGAGCCATGTTTTGTAAGGTATTTCGAGGCACCCAGCATGGGAGATGTCTCAACACGGCGTTCAACTGGCCATATTTTCTTGTCTTAATCCGTGGCAACGCAAGTTGCCATAACTTTGTACATACATACATCAACTCGCGTAAAGATAGATGAGAGCTCAACCTTTACTCCAACCCCAATTTCCTCCAGCAATGGATTCGACTCGCTTCAATTTGCGAATGGGCGGCGTCCTCTGGGCCATCCCCAGCTCCCAGCATAAAAGCGCCAACGTCCAAGGCGACACCAATAGGATGGATAGTCCTGACGCTCAGTTCTATTTCTCCTTCCCGAAGTCTCGTCCTCTTCATCTTCTCGGTCGTGGCGATTATCGATGGTGCTTTCGCCTCCGTCCGCTCCCAGCCTAGTCTTGATGCTGTTCTTCGCGCTTGATTCCTGCGTCGGAGTCGTCAATGTCAATGTCAGATCTGGGGGGGGCTCGGCCGCCCAGCATCCAGTCCTGCATAGCTAGCCAGTCGCTCCAGGTCGATTCGGCTCCCTTGATCTCACCTTCTGTAGCATGCTGGAGAGGTTTCAGGAATGGGGCTGTCTGACCGTCTTCCATGTCATACTGGATCTTGACTCTCCCCCAGCATTCGCTTTTCGAAGCCATAAGGTAGTTCCTACGTTCCGTCTCGTGAATCTGACCGATCCCTTCGGCCCAATCGTCCCCAAAGAATCCGTGAAGGAGAGCGGGAGAGTCGAACCCGGTCACGATTAAACGGCGAATATATGGGATCAGGCTAACGAAGCACGGAGTTGCAGGGTGAACGCCGGAAGGAAAAGGACCACCAAAGGAGCCCCTGGTTGCGGTTGAAGGTCCGGCCCCCAGTGCCGGGCCAGGACGAGGAGATGGTCGGGGAGTGAATATGGATGTCTGAAAAGGGAGTTGAATGTTGACAAAGGCCGCCACAGCCTGAACGGCGCAGGTGTATTGGGCATGATCGAGGAAGTAACGGAGACAAGATTGGAACTTCGGGTACCACTCGAAGATTTCGAACTTGGGATCGTCGAAAGGCTAGTGAGTTGATCAGCCACGTCAGCCATCAACACCGAGGTCATGGTGATGCAGCGGTGAGGGAGGAGGGAGGAGGGAGGAGGGAGGAGGGAGGAGGAGTAAGAGAGGGGAGCTCACCTGCTGGAAGGGTCTCGACGCCATGTTTATCATTCAAGTCCGAGTCAACGGAAACCGTCAAGATGTTGAGGGAGTTGGAGATGGAGGTTGGAGGTCGCAAAACAAAGGATGAATTAGACGTCTGTGAGAAGATGGGGTCTCCCACTTGAGTCCGCACAGCAGCCACACAAGTACAGTCTCAACCCCTTCAGTAAGGCGAAGAGTAGAAGGATGTCGATACAGGGTCTTGTGTGCCGTTGTTAACGGGTAGGACCTGGTCTCGGACAGAAGATGGGGCTCCTTTTATATGCTTTAGCCAACGTCTGAAGCTGGATGAGAAGCAGCTGTGTAAGTGCGAAGACGGAACCGATCAAAGGCCAGGAAAGACGAAGGAACTAGGGGGAGCAAATCTAGTGAGCAAGGATCATCTGCACAAGCTAACTCCGTGGATGTCCGCAGATGTCTTCGCCCTATCAAGCAACACGGTGCAGGAGGAGATGCAGGTGCATATGCAGGGCAGAGACTAGGAAGAGGAGGAGGCAAAAATAGTGATGCCAGTGCAGTGACGCAATGGCAAAAGAGAACAAGAGATGTTCAGGGGGCAGGGGAGGAGTATCGATTATTGGACAACGAAGGAGGGGAGATTCAGCTGGAGGCGTCGAGGCAGCTCTGTGAGCTGAGAGGCGAAGGGGGGCGGGACGACTGATTTGTCACTGTAAGGCGAGGCGAGGGAGTTGAAGGGTTATCGGTACCTGTAGGGGGCGACCAAGGTACCTGAGGTATAGGTAGGTAAGTGGTGCGTCAAAGGTAGTGGAGGGTACCGTACCTAGGTCGGTAGGGGAGGGGTGTTATGGGTATTGTTATGGTGGTAGAAGTGGTGGCAGTGGTAGTGGTAGTGGTAGTGGTAGTAGCAGGCAGTAGCAGAGACAGTGGTAGTGGCAGTGGCGAGTAGTCGTGGTTGAGAGAGTTGTAGCGGCGGTTGCTTTCCTGACATGGCGGGAAAACAGAGGGCCAACGTTCCTCTATTATAGACGAGCCGCATGTCCAGGAAAAGAAAAGAAAAGACACACTCACTGATCTAAGACTCGAGCGCCGCGTCGTTCGATCGGTCGGATTTGGCCAAGATACCTTGGGGTCGGGTGCCGGGAGCTTGCCTTTCCGCTGACCACTGGCTCAGGTTTCCAAATCTATTGAACCGCTTCCCGAGATTATCACAAACAAGTGCCTCTCGACTAAACCTAAAACCAAAAGTAACCTAACCCACCTGTCCCGACTTCGCACGTCACCTGAGCCACGACCTCGACAACTGCCCTGGTCATTCACTCACTTCAAGGTTGTTACCAAAACTCAGCTTCGTACTCTAGCACGACCACGACCGAGACACCACCTACAGCACCAATGCACCGTCGGATGCCACAACATGACTTGGCCCTCGGCACACCGCCACGTCCATCTCTCGTTCCCTCAGTCTCCCTTGTCCCTCCATTTTAGCCCGATGCCTCGTGCTCTTTTCTTTTCTTTTTTTTTTTTCTTCTTTTTTACTTTTTCTTTTCTTTCTTTTTCTTTCCTTTTTTTTCTTTCCCCTTTTTTCTCTCTTGATCCTTTTCCCCTCCCCGGCAACAACCAGGTCAATGCTGAATATCCGGCGCTTCTGCGCGCGCCTCTGCGTACTGCATGTCATCAAGATGCCGGCTCCACTCCCTGCGAGAACCAGGGATCGTCTTCCCGACGGTTGGGTGGCATGGCCCCGACTATCAGGCTTAGGTTGTTCCGGACGCTACACCACAACATGCATGATACATGACCTGCTGAGGCGGCCCCTCTTCAACCGCCGCGTCCAGAAAGAGAACAAAAGAAAACAACAATGAAAAGGAACAATAGCCAGGGATCTAACCAGGGTCGAACCATGAGGGCTCGAGTCTATTTCCGCCCATCACAAGCCATTTTCAGCCTCTTGCGAACCCCTGCTCGATGGCTTGAGCGTCCTCGACCACTTCAAACGGGGGCCGGATGGACCAGGCCAGGATACCAACGTACCGGAGCCCTCAAGTCCCTGATGGTGGCCCAGAAAGATTGGGGGTTCTCGGACGGTGCTGATTGGCTGCATGCTAGATTGGAATGCCCATTCAAGATAAACGAGCTGCCTGCTCGACATGCCACTTTGCAGGGGCCGAGTGGGTGAAGTCCCCTTGCTTCAGCCAGCGACGCGCAACTGGGTACAAGGCGATGCCATCGAGCCAAATCATCACGGCGTATATCGCTCGCCGCGAAAAAGGAGCCTCGGCATCAAGCCAACTCAACTTGGGGCCTGCACCTTCAGCTGCGATCGGCCACACCCACCCATCCATCCACCCCCTCCCCTCCCCATCCTGTCAGATTCTTCTTGCAGCACCGCGCAGATGCAGATACAGGTGTGCACAAGCTACGCGTTTCGAGCCGGCAGAAAAAAGCAAAACGGTGACGAAGACGACCATGCAGTTCGGCGTCATCGGGTCTTGTGGGCTCGATCAAGGGTCCCGTCCTGGCGCCCTCTATCCTCGCGAACTATCTTGCTACTGGTCGGCTCGTCGAGCACCCCATCAGCCGTCCCTCGACCATGGAGACGGAAGAAGCGAACTACTTACTAAAATAACCAACAAGTCCACAAGTTCAGGTCGTCCAGGATGGTGGCCCCCGAGCGGAGAATTTGCGCCTAGATCCAGGTCCCTGTACTGAATTGAACCGTCCGTGCCTCCATTCTTCCCGTCTCCCGGTACGGGAATGCCCAGGGTACCGCACAATGTCGCAATTTTACTGTGCGGGTTAACAGGTACCCAAGGTACGCGGCCACCATCCATCTACCCGCAACAAGCCTAGTTCGAGAGGCGACGGCCTGCAGCACACGGCGTGGCCGTGGCCCCTGGGGCCTGGTCAGTTGGAGGCCGGGACCTCTCAGCGCTGTGCCCTGCGTTTGGATCGGACGGGCTTCTTCACGGAAATGCATGGATGCGCCGAGGGATGCATCTTCAATCTCGCCCAGTTCAGCTCCTTCGACCAGTCTTTCGGCACAGGATTCTGGCCTTTCCCCTCCAGTGTCACTTTGTCATAGCTTATTTTCTGTTCGCTAGCGTACCAGAAACAGCAGTCATCTCCTAGGACCGTTCACCTTGTTATCGAGTTAGAGTCGCGCTATCGCTTTGGCAGCTGTCACGACTCCACGTCTGTCTCGGTTGGCCTTGAGGGACGGGAGACAGCCATCGGATACCTACCTTACCCGTCCTCGTTACCAACGCTATTCGTTGGCCGTCGTCACTAGTCGACCCGCTTCCTGAAGCCACAGATGCTAGTTCGATTGGTGCAGTTGTGAATGAGAGATTTCGAACCCTGGACACAACATTCTCACCCTAGACTCTTACTCTTCTCAAATCTATGATCAGCAGCCGGGCCGACGGCGTCTAAGGCGGACTATGAAGATCAAATCGCCAAAGTTTAGTAATCGGCCTCTAAGATCCAGCTCCTAATCCCTGGCCAGTTTGGCAAGCCTAGTGCTATGCCTGATGAGCGAGACGGGATCCGCAGCTAGTTTCTTGACCGGCGCTATCGTTACCATGTGGTCGGGCGACATGGAAGCCTTGCTCTTTTGTGCCATATAGACACGCCACGCCCAACTTCTCCGGTGGCTCGAGGTTCGTCATCTCGTCGTGATCAAAGACAACTTCAGATAACCCCTCGCTAATCACATCATGTTACCTCAGATGCCCCACCCCAACCTCGATCGAAACACAATGATTTGTATTCCGGTATCAAATCTTCCGAGACAATCACATTGCTATGAGATACTAGTTACAGGGCTAGCAACTACAACCTTGCAGGATTGTTTCCTTTGGGAAACACGCAGGAAAAAGCAACGAGCGAACACCCCAGCCATCATGAGTGACGCAACAGAACCTGAAGCCTTACATGTGGATTGTGGTTCCCGCAATGGTCTCGACCCCATTAACCCTGCTGGCTTGCTCTCGCTGAGGCTGTTAGTGCCAGGCTTTGGAGGGCAATGCCAAGAACACATACCATGACAAAAATGGCGTCTCAATCAATGTCTCAACTTCATTGGCTCCACCCTCGGTAACAAAAAGCAAACACTCTTGTTGATACCATGGAGTTTGCAACCTCGAAATGGCCATGGAGGAATGGCAATCGGACAGAGGGCCGATTCTCAGCACGGAAGAGTGAGGCGCGCATCTGACACCGGCACCGACGCCACCAGCACATCAGGCAGTGCTGAAGGATGAGAAGTCAACTTCCCGGTACATTGTCGTACACAGTGTGTCTTTGATGGGCCATTGTTTTCCTGGGGTACGAGATCCAGCGAGCTTCCGTGGGATTACCGCATCTCTGGAAGCGCTCTGGCTGAGACAGCTTTGCTCAAACCGCTGGATCTGCAATGCGCCGGATCTCCTGTGTGACCACCCAGCCAGAAGTGGCGTTTTGAGTAGTTACTCGACAAGCGTCACACATACCGCACCTTGTCCCTTTTTCCCCGAGCCCTTGCACTGAGATGGCGTAACACAGACCTGTGTGAAGTGACCGAAGCCTTGACGTCTGGGGTTCCAACGGCAAGATGGGCGGTATCCACCAGTAGCCTTGCTTCGATACGCGCCCTAGGCGCCGTCTCTGGACATCGTCCAAGGGCTATCGGATTGTTCTACACTGTCTCAGCTTTAGCCTATGAGGCAATACGAAGTTTGGCTCTGTGTCACAGAGGGGTCATGGGGTTAGGCGTGGGGCACTCAGAAGGGAGGTCCGATGAATTATGGACTTGAGGACGGCGCCTTGTTCGCGTCTCCTCGGTAGGGGGGGCACCCGCGGTCATGGTTGCCTCGATGGGGTTGGTCTGTCTTGGCTTGCAGGATCGTTGAGGCGATCACGGAGCCATATTGGCCGTACGAAAGGTGAGGACGAAGAGCTGCTGCTGGGTGTGCTCACTTCAAGAACGGGCTTGGCTGATATTGGTCAAGACAACCCCTCTAGTGCAGGTTCTTATCGCATCTTTCTTATGCAATTTGGTTTGTCTTTGGGGAGTGGTGATGTTGGGCTATGGATCAGTCGCTATCGTCTACGCTGCCAGAGCTTTACCTATCAATGTCTTGGCTCGTTGGCTGAGATCCATCCCCATCGCCAATTCCCTGCCTTTTTCGCCCATCTTCCCCCACGTCTTACGCAGAATCCCGATCATCTTTTCCTCATCGATCTCTGGTTTACTCTCGAAATCGTCAAACTGGTCATCAAGGAACACTAAGCAGGCTACATCCTCGAGGACCTGTGTTTCCTCGTCGTAGCTGAGATTTTCCTTGCGAATCAAGGCCGCAATTCGGTCCCGGTCTTCTTGGGGGATCGGCGGGGAGATGGAAGGCGTGGCGAGGAGTTCAGCGACTTGCTTAGCTGCTTGAGCTTTGAGTTTGGTGCGCCAGGTGAGATAGCCGGGACGGGTCATGGGGTAGCTACTGCGAGGAATCTCCCACCTGCAATGATGTCACAGTAAGCTGCTGGCCAGATCTTCAGTCAAGCCTTGACGGACCTTCGAAAGTGTTGAGCTCGACATGCTAGTTGGAGAACAGGCGGCGCCAAAGGACACCGTAGCGCGAGCCATCTGGTCATCTTCCGCGCATAGTGAAGCTCGTATGGTATTGTAGATCCCTCGGGCCCCGGGATAGTCTTGGGGTCCTCGGCGTGAGCTTTGTCGATGAGCTCGAGACCTTGCGAGTACTCTCCTGGTAGAGGCAGCAGTGAATCGACCATGGTGTGTATGGTGATGCGTGTGAAGTTTTCAATTGGAAGGTTTTTTTTAAGACGTGATGTGTGATAATTGAAGAGATGGTTTCGGGGGATGAGTCAGCCAAGGTCATACTTAACTTGAGGGCGCCATCACGAAACATTGACAGTGACAGTTTCTACTTGACCGCCCGGCTATCCACAGGGGTATGCTAGCAAGAGCGAAGCCACCAGAAAGATCTACGAAAGGTTATAGTATATTGCTGATCGGAAGATGACTGGTCACTGAGGTCTCTCTCGCACGCCAGGAGTATAGGGTAGCGCAACCCTGTACAAGATTCGCTGACGAGGTACCCATATCAGTATATCAGCCACGTGCTGGCCTTGTCGTATTCCATCATCCTATTATTAAACAACCACACGACCGGTTACCCACGCGAAGGGTGAGACAGGGGAATTGTCTCTGTGTCGACGATAAGGGAATCGGAATCTCTAGTGGGTCAGTCCCATGGCATTACCAAAACGTTCGTCATGACTAAGGATAACGAGGCTCCTCCGCTGATTCTATCATGGCTCCAATGAACAAGTTGAGTCGAGGAACATCAAATCTGCTTTCCTAGAAGCTCGAGGGTCCTTATAGGGCACTGGTGGACGCTCAACATGGCTTCCAGAACTAGAATCTCGAGCTCCGAGCGACACGCCTTGACCCGACTCGGAGGTAATGGGACCCGTCCTGTCTCTTTTGTTCTTGGGCTCTTGTCCATCGCCTTTGCGTAAGGAGTCAACCCCGAGTCGCGGCTAGAATGGCAATGGCCCTAACACACGCGCCCCAGTACGATCTGTCTCTTCTTGGCCTCCTCCATTACCCTTGGTCGAATGCTCGTGGCCCAATGCCCCGAGCGTGTTCCATCGCAGAGGCAGCGGGAAAGCGTCGGCTTGAATCTGGAATCTACGGTCCCTATTTTCTGCCATTCGCACAACGATTATTGGCGAGAGGTGCCCTTCCTTTCAGCTCTACGAGCCGGTTGTATCGCCGTCGAAGCCGATGTTTGGGCCTCTAGGGATGAACTCCATGTTGCTCATGATATGGGAGGTGCGATTCCCGGTCACACACTGTCTGACATGTATCTCAACCCTTTGTTCGCCATCATTCAAGAGAAAAACAAGCCTCTGAACGGCATCGACGTTCCCGCACGAGGCGTCTACAACCTCGATCCTGGACAGACCATTGTTCTACTTGTCGATCTCAAGTCAAAGCCTTCCGTTGCATGGCCGCTGCTTCTTCAAAAGCCGAATCCCTTTCGGGAACGGGGATGGTTGAGCCACGTCAGTAACGGGACCTTTGTCTCAAGGCCCATTACCATCGTCGGAACAGGAAACGCGTTGCTCCAAAATGTTGTGGAAGAAAATCCCTGGCGAGACGTATTCCTCGATGCCCCCTTGGCCGACTTAGAAGGAGATGCCTACAGCATATTGAACTCATACTATGCTAGTGCCTCGTTTCGAAAGTCAATTGGGAGACTAGGGTCTCGGGGAATAACGCCGTCGCAGCTTCAGAAGATGCAAGGGCAGATCGAGAAGGCTCACAGTCGAGGACTCAAGGTTCGGTATTGGGGCTTGCCTACGTGGCCGACGCGAACGAGAAACCAAATCTGGGATATTCTCTCTGGCGAAGGTGTTGATGTCCTAAACGTCGATGACCTGGCTGGAGCAAAGGAGGCCTACTCCAATCGAGGAGAAGCTACCAGCTGAAGCTGTTTCCGAAACGCCTCATATCTACAGCTGGCGGCTACCCGTTTGCCAGGCCTTTCCCCATTCATTCTCCCCCCACCCCCCTGCTTCATTTCTTTCCTTCTTCACCCCACACCACGTATCTTACAGCCTACAACGTAGACTGTTGCTACGAGACCTTGCCTTAGCCTCTGGGCGAATACAGTTGGCCGTCATCTATCGAATATTCCCTACGATTTACGGTTCCGGTCCGGTCGTCTCATTGGGCAACTTTCATGCTTCCCTAACAAATGCTGCACTGATGGCGAGCCCGTTATTCAGAAACACACACAATGACGGCGCCATCTGATGAAGTTTCCCCAGAGAGCTCTGCCGAGGAGTCATCGATTCAATTCTCGGTATCGGACGAAGAGCCGGAAGAAGAAACAGCGAGCGAGAACAAACCAGGGGTAGAAGAATCTTCCACCAAGTCAACTGATCAGGAGAGCTCGGTGGCGAGCTTCGACGATTCGTCTTCAGTGTGTCAGAAGAAAGGTAAAAAGACTAGACGCCTGAAGAATCGTGGTTGCAATCAGGATGAAGCGACTTCGACCGAAGAAGCGAGCACGGAACTTTCGGAAAAGATGGATACTTCTGAGGACGCCACAAATGAAAAAACGAACGATAATCTCACAAGAACTAAGGGCAGAGGCAAAAAGTCCCAGAAGAAAGTCAAGAAACAAGCACCAAAAACATCGTCGGAGGGATCTACCAAGGCAGATACCACCTCGGAGAACGCTACCTCCGACGACACCACCACCACCACTCACGATGCAGAATCATCTACTCAAACCGGCGCAGAGGCTACAGAATCGGAATCAAAGGTTGATGACACCTCCAAAGTGAACACAACCGATGCCGAGACTGGGACGAGCGCTGTAGATGACTCTGGATGGACCATTTCAGAAGATCACAATCTAAGGAGCCTCAAAGAGGGGGGCGGGACGTGGGCCGATATCTGTCAGGCACTGAACAGAAGCAAGAAGGAGACCAGGGCTCGATGGAACATCATCAAAGATTGGTCTCCCGAGACGGATGCTGTGGAAACGGAACCTCCTGCTACGACGGAGGGCACTGGCGCAGAATCGAGCGCTCCAGAGAGGGAGGAGGATAGCAGAAAAGAATCTGAAGGCCACCGGAAATCGGCTTCCGTGAAGGAGGATACCGGCAAGAGTAAGAACAAGAACGAGAATGAGAACAAGAACAAGAACAAGGATAAGACGGGAGCTAAAGTCGACAACAAGTGGCATAAAGGTATCCGCAATGACAAAGTCGCAATCGAGAACAAAAAGGCCAAAGCCAAGAAAACCAAGGCCGACATCCTCTCGGGCGAAGAAGCCTCCTTAGAACCCTCTACTGACGCATCCTCCTCTCCCTCCACCTACCTCACATATGGTGGAATGGACGCGGAGAAGCGACGCCAAAAGCGCTATCTCCACAAGCACATCTACAAGAAACTCTACCCCCCCACCATGCATCCCAAGCCGGACGCCGCGTTCAGCAAGACCGATTGTGACATTTTGGCTGTTCTCGAGAGCAAGTACCAGCGGTCCAAGTGGCTCGAGATACAGGCCAATTTTTACAACGTGACGGGACGAATGGTGCCGGCGGAGGTGATCAAGGCCAAGATTGAGAGGACGGAGGCGGAACAGCGGAGGGAGAGAGATAGAGACAGAGACAGGGGCAGGGATGGTCAGATGGGACTAGAGGAAAGGCTGGCCAAGGTGGAGAAGTGGGTGAAGAAGGTTGCTGAAGAAAAGGTTGAGGATCTGGGCTCTTGAAATTGCCATGTTCGTTTCGATGGTTGTGTCAACGGAAAGACGGAAGACCGGATTGAATCGAGTGAACTAGTTAAGGTAGATGGCCGATAGCAGATGCAGACATCCTAGGCGTGTTAGCCGGTTGCAATACACCCAAGAATCATCGAGAAAGCTCTGCAAATTTGAGTGCAAATGTCCAGGGATTAATAAACTCGCTAATCGTACACAGGACATGAAGCCTTCAAATCAAATGTCCCTTGAGGTCCTCTCCCCTTTCTATTCCTAAAGCACGCCAACGCCTTGGCCAGCTATATGCACCGTGATGCTTCTTCCCCAGATTAAAAACTGGTTGTGCGCATCCCTCTAACAATCCAAATAACATGGGTATCAAATAACAGTTGAGAAATGAAGATGGAAGTGTTTGACAACCTGGCAGAGCATGTATTCCCCGAGATGCTGGCGATCAAAGGCGAAGGTAAGATTATATGCAAAAAGACGCCCAAGATGGAATCAGCATCCACCATGTCGTGGCGCAGGAGATGCTGCAATCGGAGCCGAAGTGAATATATGCAAAGATAGTTGACGCCATAGCTGAGGACGCCGACGCGGAATTTAGTCCTCCGAGAATCATCTGTGACCATGCCTCTTCTATTGGCGTGTGCAACTTTTTTCTTTCTATTTTTCCAGATGAGAGGGGCCACCTATTCGAGATATTGCTGCTGAAGCTGGTTGAATTGGAGTAGTGGATTGTTGCCAAGTTGATGCTGCCATGATGCCGCTCAGTGATGCGACAAGATCTAGATATTATGTAACGGTAAAAAATCCGATAAAAACGACCTGAAAAACGACCAACAGCCGTGGGGTTCCCGCACTCCCTTCCTTCATATCGGATTTTCCATTCCTGGCGGAGGCACGGCTCTAGGAGTAGATGAGGGATTCGAGGGCGGACCTTTGTTGCGTATATTATTACTGTTGCTGTTGCTGTTGCTCGAGCCCAGTCCTCGCTTCATCATTTTGCCGAGAACTGTGACTAACTCACACGCGTCTTGAAACATGTCGTCGTCCATGCCCTCAGTAGCTTCGTATACTTCAG
The DNA here is from genome assembly GCA_024112705.1 of Microcera coccophila. Lineage (NCBI taxonomy): Eukaryota > Fungi > Ascomycota > Sordariomycetes > Hypocreales > Nectriaceae > Microcera > Microcera coccophila. The sequence continues at coordinate 9,881 of JAMYIC010002435.1, read as the reverse complement.
AAATGGTATCCTTGGCAAGTTGCCGGCTCGCGTCAGCATCATGCTCGCATTCGTACAGAAAGGCCGCGTATTCCGTCTTAACAGAGAGGCGTAGAGAATGAGAACCCCATAGAAGTCCATCGGCGAGTGATATGGCCTCTAAAAAGTGTTGTTTGGCCTTTGGGAGGTAGTCCCTGCTGGGGAGGAGGAAAGAGGGCGGCAGCGGCGTGTTTTGTACCTCGAAGCCAGGTGGAGGAAGAACAGGACCGCCTTCTAAAGGATGAGTCGGCTGAACAGAAGACGATCGTGAGACGGGATCCATGTCGAGGCCCTTTCCTTTGTCCAACACAGCTGTGATATCAGGGGTCCACCGACCCATGTTGGAGACCGGGGGTGAGTTGTGGAAAAGAACGAAGATGTGAAAGAAGGAAGCCCGAAGTTTGTAAGCGAGCACCTTGAGCTCGACATAATTGCCAACCATGGGAATGACATACTGCTCAAGCATGACAAGGCCTTCACGCGAAAGCCATAGTATGTGCAAAACACGACGCAAGGCGGTGGGAGAGCTACCCTGATCAGACCGACGCTGCTTCTTTGCAGCAACCAACTGCTCAGCGAGATTCAAGGACAAGCCGAGAACCTTGAAGAGCATAGAAGACAAGAGGGGATTGTCATTCTCGACGGCTTTGGCTAGCTTGCCGAGAAACTTTTGGTCAACTTCGGAAGACGCCATGCAGTCTGGGAGTCAGGTATCTTCGGAAGCAAGTCAAACCTGCCGAGGTGCTTTAGAAAGGGAGACCGAGAGCTTGAAGGGAGGTTTTTTGGAAGAAGACCACTACCGCGGGTCGATGCAGGGGCAATATGGTCTCACATATGAATTGGAGCAAGGGTCATAAGACAAGAAGAGCATTAAGTGAAGAACAGGCAGTTTAAGAAGCGAAAGCCAAAGAGGAACCAGGGAAAATGGCGATGAGAGTCGAACTAACCGGTAAATAGCTCCACAGCTGCAGCTCAGCGCAGTGCAGCGCAGCAGCTCGCGCAATGCAGCCCAACGCAGGGCAGGGCAGGACTTGGAGGAGGCGAGGCGAGATGGGCGCGACAGCTGGCGAGCTGTGATTGGATCCCGGGATGAGTAGTGAGGTGTTGATGATGGCTAGTGAGAGGCGTAACGAGATGAGACCCGAGATCCAAGTCGCAGAGGTGGTGAAGCAAGTGTCAGCAGTAAAACGAATGGTCGACAATGTCGTAACGGCGCGGCATTAGGGGTGAATCTGGGCGGGATTCAAGAGCCAACCTCCCCTGCCTCCGAGGCCAGAACGCGTCTCGAGACACGAGATTGGGCCACCGGGTCGACAGCGCAGCGAGCCGTACCAAGGAAAGTAATACAAGGCAAATGAAGGTCCCAATTGGGAGAGTAGTTTACATACACGCCCAGAGCGAGGGGAGCGAGGAACTAGCAACGGCAAGACGTAGGCGGAGCCGAGAGCATGGTGATGGGATCGTGGGGGGATGATCTTTATACAGCGCGCGGGCGGCCGTCAAAGGACCTAAGGTAAGCAACGCCAAAGGGACGGGGCCAGGCGGTGAAGTGGAGCCGACCCAGACGGAGAATGAGAGACAGACCGGGGATGGGTCCTCGATTGAGAGAAACCCAGGCCGAAACCAGGGCATGGATTGGCTTGAGCGCGCGCTTCTGGGCTTTGGCGACTGAAGGTTGAAAAAGCTTGGTGGTGGATCTCCCTCTCTGTGCGCGCGGGCACTAGAGCTCGAGACTACCTTAGAACGCAGTGACCAAGCGAAGGAAAAAAAAACCGCCTGGTAAAGACGAGGATCGGGCTAAAAGTTAACGTGTACGAAGAGTGAGCGTAGTGACCGAGCGGTAGTGTAAGAAGGGTACGTATGTGTATTGCAGCCGTTCAAAGTTGATTTGGGCTGGAGATCGGTCGCCGTCGATGCAACAAATAATACAACGACGAGCCCCCCCCTGATTCTCCTCCTTCTATCCTCCAAATCAACAAGAAAACACGGCCCAAACACGACGCGAGTCGTCAATGGAGAGAGGGAGGCTTTTGGTGGTTGAAAGTTTAAAATGACCCTCGAGACTTGCCGGGCAAAGGACGCAGCTTCAATCCCGTGACCTTGGGCCAGACGACCTCAGGCACCTAGTCTACTACGTAGTGAGGCAGGCCATGAAGGAGGAAGAGGCATCCTCGCGTCTCATCCAAATCCCAACTCGGCTTCTCTTCTTCACTCGACTCGTGCCGCATGTATCTTCCATCTATTATCGTGTGAGGAGGTTCTTCCTTGTTAAAAACTTGGTCTGATCGTCAGATAAAACTAACACCGCAAGATATCGACAGGGATCCCCCCGAAAGAAGGGGACCGGCGTGACATCAGCCCTTCTGCCACCAAAACGACAATTTTTCCCGTCATTGGCGAATTAACCCAGCCATCACCCCCCATCGCCGGAAAGTGAAACACGTGCGCTTCAACCTCGACCGGAGTCATTGCGTCTCTTCATTGTTCCCAGAGTCACCACCCTCTGCTTTTGCCCTTCAATGCCTCTAGCTCGCCTGTTTAACTAGAAGCCCATACGTCAATCCGGTGGCGTAGGTATTCATCTCGTGCGTGGTTCTTGGGCTTTGGGCAGGGGTATTTTGTCCACAGGTGACCCACTCCGAATTCCCTCCCCAACCTCCCGAATTATGAACTGGCCTATATATTCGTACACCATAGACACCACCGGCACCATTCCGCTTATCCACTAAGCGGCCTCGCCGCGGGTGGCCTCCTTCCATGCGACCGTCCAGCCATTGTAGTTGTCCTAAGAGTTACGTATGAGGTAGCTGAACTCGGAGCTGCCATTCACACGTCTCGTCCGTCCTATCCCGTGGTTCCGCTGTCCCTCATTCTCGCTCGCTGGTGATTAGCTCAGCCTAGCTCAACTACTGTTGGTGAAAACTCAGCAAAGCGGCTTCACATGTCATAGTAGCGGTGAGATTCCGATACTGATCGACCCGCGAGGCCTCCCCCTTCAAAAATGTTGGGCCACGGTACAAGCGAACAGGATCATGAAAACAACCCTCTGGGACATGCCTAGGACACACCCGTGCATCTTGTAATGGACATTGCCTGAAGCTGTTGTTCCATGCTTTAGAATATGTCCTTCCTGAGATGCGTTTCGTTCTCTCTTCCGTGGTCGTACAGGATTCATAAAAACCCCAAAACTCATTTCGATAACAGGAGGATTAAACCGGCACAATTCGCGAAATCAACAGTTCCGAGAATAGCCATGCATGCGTAGAGGATCCTCGAACATTGGTAAAGGGAAAATTTTCGTAACTCGGTCTCATTTCGAATTCATCTTTGCGAGCATTGGCAACCCCTTTATAGGATTGCCACCGTTTCGTCCTCGGCCGAGTCTCTCGTCGCACTTTACAGAGTGTAATCCGTCGATAGTGCCATATGTCGCGTCCAAGCCGGCCCATATATTATCCAGGTTGATCTTAAACCTGCCTTACGTTTGCGACAAAAGTAAAACGACACCTTTTCTATGCCGCAGTTTAGCTCCACGCTCTAGGTCGTGAAGGTGCGTTCGCTTTCCGACGCCGACTGCCCACGTTGATACATTCACGACTCTTTTCCTCCGCACTCGTCTCGAACCACTCATATCCATCAACTGTGACAATCTTCAGCACGTTTCCGAAACTGAACACCACCGATCTCTGTCCAACCCGAATCATGGGGCCGAGATTCGAGATGAGTAGATGTTTAGCTGTTTCCTCAGGTTCCTGAAAAAGAGGTCGCGTCTCCTCTGTTTTGATTCGACTGCCCTGTGGAACGCTCCAGATTTGCCAGCGTCCAAACACATCGTCCTCGTCCTCGTCTTCCTTTATCGGAGAGCGGTGGCGTAGACCCCCTGCTTTTCGTCGACGTTCAACCTCCGAGGCTACGCTCCATTTCAATTTCTGTCGAACTCCTACGACGCTGGTATTTGCAAGCACCGTCCAAGTCCCTGGGTTTTCGACGTGCCTCTTCGTTTCTTCAACCGAGTTCCAGGTGCACCAGACCCCCTGTGTGGGAGCGACGAAACTGTTGTGGTATATCATTCCATCAGCTTCCCGTGGCACAAACGTCTGTATAACGCAATCCCCAGACTCGGCCCCCACGTAACAGAGCGTAAATGACGTAAGCCCGGAAGAGTCTATCAGGGAGGATTTCCCGATGGTGTAAGCGCTCTGTAGAGACCGTCGTTTCATTGCTTCTGTTTGAAATGTATGGACGACGTTGTAGTCTTCTGAATCAACGAGGTGAACACGATCTGTTCCTGCGATAAGAAACATGCCCAACGGCGATAGAGATACAACCTGGTGCACGCCGTGGCTCTCCATTCCCCCAACCTGCACGCTCCGCAGGCTCCACGTGAGAGGCTCTCGAGCAGCTACGTGGACGCATCCTCGTCGAGACGTTGTCATAACTGAAATATGTGGGGGCGACTGCTTGATGCAACCTAGAACAACACCTGTTAGGTCCGGAAGAAGGGGATGGATGTTTTGCATACTTGTATCATAAAAAGATTGGGCGGACGTGACTGAGCCTGGGCAAAGAAAACAACCCTCTTCTTTACCGCCGTCTGGGGCGAATTCCGTTAATGTCCCATTGCGCCTCACAAGCATCAATCTTGGTATATCGCTATCCGCTTCAAGAGGCCCGAAAAAGAAGGCTTCTGGTCTCGAGCCTTGGAGGTCGACTGCGAAAGACGGGCCCCAAGTTCGCTGGGGCAGGTTCCAAAGGCTCACCTTTATGTCAAGTAAAATTGCCAGCCACTTTGAATCATCATCCATCGCCATCGCCCGTACGGGAAATGGAGAGTCATCAGGCATGTCCGTGTCTGTGAGTACATAATTCAAGCCGCCTGGACGAACATCCCAGACACGGACTATACGATCGAGGCCGACTGAGACAATACGGCCGTCTGGGGAACCAGCTAGCATGACAACGTCAAGCACATGCCCGTCTAGGAATGACTGGACGGACAGTAGCTGATCGCCATCTGTGTAGGTTTCGTCGCTGCTAGCTTCATCCTCCCAAAGGAGGTAGCTCGTCAGGAGTCGCACAGCGGCAAGAAGTACAATGACAATAACGATAAAGCGGGTCAGCTGATGGTTGATGAAGTCATAAACAGCCGGTAGTAACGTTGGCTCCTTGAAGTTGGGCATTCGATCCGAATCTTTCATGACGAACACGACAGGCTCATACACCCTGGCGATGTAGCTATGCGCTGATGGCTTGATGATCTTGATGATTTCTTGGGCAGTTTCATGGTCTTGGAGTCGCAGCCAAGATCGTGGGCTCCTGGCTTGGTGCAAATCGTCAAAGGGTGTTTTGAGAGAGGCTGTGCCGTTCAGACTCTCGGATCCTCGATATTGCCGGATGAGAAAGTGGAAGATTGTCTCGTCTTCAAAAAAGTGCCATTGCGCAATGAGCACAAAGCCTAACATGACGATTGTTCCAGCTATGCGGGTCGACATGGCGATTTTGCCCTGGAGAATGTATTCCCAGGTGGTGCGGACCCCGAACTCTGACTGACGCCGGTTATGTCGCATTGAAGCCTTAGCGAGAGCATCGCTTAGCTCAAAGCGCCGTACGTCGACGCTTAGGACCGCGAGAAAGAAGGTTGAGAGATAAAAGAAGTCGAATACAATGGCAATCGCAGCGAACAGACAGAACGACGACACACTGGGAGAAACCCAACGAGAGAGCACGATCAAAATGACGACGTTCTGCATGGAACTGGCCAAGGCAGTGTAAGATGTCCCCCCGAATGCCTGTCCAATTCTGCTGCTCGTAGAATCCTCGGATGGGGTGAGAATGACGGCGTTGATAAGTCGAAAAAGATTTTCTAAGCTCATTGAAAGAATCACAAGGGGGTACGCCGCTTGAGGGATGCGAGACAGATCGATATTAAAGATGGCGCAGACAGTGAAGCTTGACATGACCGAGAGAGCGATTTGGGTTACGATGGTGAATATAAGGCCGGACCTGGACTTTACAGCTCGTAACTTGGACAAACTCGTCAGGAAGTACAACAAAGTCAATGCATACGCCAAAGCCAGGACGACAGAATCTTGTCGCGAAATGGGTCGGAACTGAAATTCGTAAAGTTGACTGGTCGAAGAACGGGCGTCGGGAGGGTAAATATCCCACTTACCAGCGGCCTTTTGTGGAAGTAAAGCTGCCCTTCTCTCCCATTGCTTGCCCACTGGCGAATCTCGTAGATAGACGAGAGTAATTACAAGAGCGTCGGCGGCGAGAAGGCGGCGCTCCTCGAAACGCTTGCCACTAAAGACTATCGAGTGTCTGAGAGTGACATTGGCAGAGTTTGACTGATTCTTCATGTCGTTGACGGTTGACAAGATGTCAGGGTCAGCCAAGATACGGTCGCGAGAGCAGCCCCAGTATTGAAGCGGCGAATGAAAGAACCAGGATTGGTTTGTTAACCCGTTGACAATGTGAAAGGCATCGCGTTGACTGGGAGAAAGATCGGCATCGTCGTGAACCGGCGGCGGCGGCACAGGTACTTGAGAGGTTGCTGGACCAGTCAAACTGAGCTTGGAGGAATGGATGCTACCAATAAGCTCATCCTGCAGCTCCAAGGCCGAAGTGAGAACATCCTTATTGAGAGCTTGCATGTAATTCGAATGAATCCATATGGATCGCATGATCACGTCCGAACCAGCCCTGGTCGTGTATGGCAACGGCTGAGCGACTGTCCAGGCATGATGGGGGAGGTTAGAAGCTCCATTGCTGAAGTCGGTAGTAAAGAGGAACGGAATCGGATAGATGAGAATTGCAGCCACGGCGACTGATACCAGTAGGGTTGTGACAACATGACGGGCAGCGTAGGAGCCGTAACGAGCGAGCCCATTGCGTAGAGGGTGAGAAGGAGCAAGGGCCGGCGCTTCTGTGGTTCTAGAGACGACGTGTGAGCCGAAGATATGGAGGATAAGGGGATGAGAGGTGGCGGGTAGCGGGTACGATGGACGAGGTTCAGATGGAGCAAACTTACCCTCGCAGTGGGTACAACAAGTACCAGATCATGAGGGCTAAAGGCGAGGCTGATGCCACTTACTCATGCATGCGCATCTATGTGTATGAGAGAGCTTTCCTGAAGCTGAAGAGTGATGAAGTGACGTGACATCCACATGTGTGCACCGCCCGATATTGAAATCTCGTGGAGCGAAGCGCCCAGGGGCACGGGATAGACGGAACACAGACGCCGCCAAGGAGGGAAAAAAAAACAAGGTGATGGTCGATCAAAGCGGCAAGGCTCAAGGAACCAAAGCCGTGGGACGACGCAATCAGCTCACGTCACGCCCAATTCGAGGATTAAGGTCCCGGTAGCTCTCGAATTGAGTGCGTTAGAAAAGCGGAGAATTCGAGGGCCGAGGATGGAGAAGGCAAAGGGGAAGGGATACTCCATATACCAGGTGAGGCGAAAGGTGGTGAATTTGATGCCGTTGGCGATAGTGAAGATGGAGAAGAGGAAGATGGTGATGACGATGGTCGTTAAACGGCACCTCGCGATTCTTCAGTGGTGACCACCTACCGGTACCTTACCTAGGCACGGGCCAAAAGACGACTCGGAATCGACTGAGCTGAGCGAGCATCGCGCGAGCCTCGAGAGAGCATTGGGCATTGAGGTGGGGAAAAGGGAGATCGACCTAGCCGCTAAGGCTTGCCGTTACCCTTCCATTGGTATTTGAAGCTTTGAACGCGCCAGCCCATGCGCTTCTTCCAGTTTGGGTCGGTGGCGCCGTAGTGTCTGAGGTTCGTGTGTGCTGTCGCTGAAACCCTCCGCCGCACCTCAACCAGGGTTTGATTTGCGGGCGATGAACGGAGATTCAGCCCAGCATCGGAGGTGGATGAAGAAGAGAGAAGTTGATGATCCGTCCCCTGCAGGAAAATGGAAGGGATGATGTCACCTTCTAGATTGCGCCGCCATCTGCACATCTCTCTGTTCTGGCGAGGACGAGACAGGAGGGTCCACTGTAATGTAAGCCGAACTGAACTCTCAGGCCTTTCCAAGGTGCTTTAGTGGACTTACGACGTAGTAGGTGCCTACCTCAGGTACCTGTGCAAGGCAGGTAAAGGTAGTGAGGGAGAATCACAGTTGGATACCCTGTAAACGGAAAGTGACCTGGAAGGTAAGGTAAGGTAAGGTAAGGTGATTGAAGCCCGAAGTACCGGTACTCGTATTCACAAAGGCGAGGTGAAGCCGAGGTGCCTGAGACAGCGGCCGAAACAGTGCTCGAGTTACCTGAGGTATTCAACACTACCCTAACCTGAGGTGGAATCGGCGGGAGTGACCCAGAGACATCTCGGCCTGGAAGGTTCGGGCTTGCACACCAAAGCAGGTACAGTACCTTGCCTTACTTCTCACGGATCCATGGAAGATCGCGATCGGGTGTCCTTAAACTTCCTTTCCGTCCTGCATACGGCCAGACCGGTAATCTCCCCTCTCTAGCTCGTGTCGACCCATGTCCCTGCTTCCCGCCCATGCCCGCCCAGCCCGCCGAGATTAGGGGCTGCCGAATTTCTGATGCATCGAACCTAGTCGGTGCCCTTGCCTACATTGGCCTGGTCCCGTGGGATCCCAATCTTGCGCGGACTTGGAGCCCGTCGTCACTACCGCAGCCACAATCCTGGCTACATGTACCACACCTCCGCCTGGGAAAATGCGCATTGTCGCGGCTACGGTATTTTAGCCCATTGGTGGTCCCGCGGACACGACCCTGAAAGATCGTCGATTGCCCATCTGAAGAGGTTGGATTGATGCTCGAATCTCCGATTCTATGAAAGCTGAGATCTGACGACGCGCACGGTGACAACATGGACAAGGCCAAATCAGCCACCATGGACATGGACCTCGAGGAGCTGCTGTCAACCTTTGGCGAGCTCAATAGCATCGTCATTGAGGAACTGAACGAGGAGCCAAGCCCGCTCGAGTTCATGCGGTTCGTCTCTCGTAACACTCCTTTCGTTGTAAGAGGCGGAGCTTCCGAATGGAAGGCCGTCCAGGAATGGAACTCGGCATACCTGCTCTCAGCCCTGGGAGGCCAATCTGTTAACGTTGCCATTACGCCGTACGGGTGCGTCGTCTACCATTGCTGAAAACCCTCCCTCCTCGTGCAAGGCGCAAAACAACTAAGGCTAGCTCAGCAATGCCGACGCCCCCACCACCTCGCCCGAGCATGGCATCACTGTCTTTGCTAAACCTCACTACGAAGATCAGCCATTCGACCGATTCCTCGAGTATGTCGTTCGTCAGGAGACCGACCCGGATTTCCCACCTGATTCCGAGGTGAAGTACGCCCAAACCCGTAGGTTTCCATCTACGCCAACTCGTGGAAATCCAGCTCTGAGATAGTGTAAGAGAACGACAATCTGCGTGACGAGTACATCACCCTCTTCTCGGATGTCCAAAAAGATATTCCATTTGCTCGTATAGCCCTCGACAAACCCCCAGATGCCGTCAACCTATGGATAGGCAACTCCAAATCCATCACAGCTCTACATAAAGACAACTATGAGAACATCTATGTGCAGATCCTCGGCAGGAAACACTTTGTCCTCATGCCGTCTCTCTGTCATCCCTGCGTGAACGAGCAACGCTTGAAGCCTGCGACTTATGCCAGAGTTGACAGCACTCTATCGCTGCAAATGGATCTAGACGCCGAGGAAGTTCCATTCGCAACTTGGGACCCCGACAACTTCGGGGAGAACGCCACCGTCTTCTCCCACCTCGCCAAGCCTGTTCACGTCACCTTGAACCCTGGAGATATGCTCTACCTCCCAGCTATGTGGTAAGCGACGCCTACCTTTTTGCCCATGCCCCCCCC